>QGSO01000197.1:3409430-3676520 GCA_011037825.1 Carya cathayensis
TTTTTAAATACTTTTACATAAACTTGAGGTTCTTAGCCTCATGTTTGAGACGCTCATTCTCTTCATACAATATCATGCCATCCCTATCCATGGGAACTGGCAAGCGGAATGAAGAATCCAATAGAGATTTCAACTTTTTATTCTTTTGCCGAAGGATTCCTTCCCTTGTGTGAGACTCTTGAACAATTCGTTGAAGTACAACAATTTGTTCCTTAAGCTTTTCAACCTCATGGTTTTTGGCTTGAATCCGCTGGGAGAAAGCAACAATAGAGGATGAGTAGCGAGTCCCGAGACTCACCAAGTCGTAGATAGCATCGGAGTCTGACTTATTAGTCAAACTATTATTTTCTTGCTGCAACATGGCACCAATGGCAGCTGCAGAAAAGATAGGAGGTTGAGATGTAGAATATCTCATGGATGGATCTAGAGGAATGTTAGAAGAATGAGCCATTGAGAAAGGAATTGAAAACTTAAAGCGAGAATGTTGAAGGAATGCATATGAGTTATAAAGATGAGAATAAGATTTGATGCAAATCGGATGAACTTTGAGACTGATTTTATAGAGATAGCATAAAGAATAAGACAAACCATAATCTGTTCAAATCTTATTTAGTCAAAAGAAATACAAGATATGCTGGACACACATTGTCAAAAGTTTTCTTACTAAGCCAGCGAGATTAACAGTAGGTTGTCCCTATTTTTCTAGTAAACGGTGAATCTCTGCTGTTATATGCCGATGTTGACCTTGTATCTGAACCCTTTCTCGTTCCAGCTCCTCTATTCGTGGTTGCAGATCATGAGCATACCAATCTGCAAATTTTTTCAACTCTTTATTTTCTTGCTTCAACCTTTTATTCTCTCTATCCTTATTAGCAAGTTTCTGTCGTAACTTAGATATTTGGATGTTAAGATGATCAATCTCACTCACCCTCGCCATTAACCTCCGAGACATGGTCGTAACAGAGGCAGCATATTGACTACTGAGCATTCTTGATTCTGCAACAATCTCAGAATCAGTTCTACTAGAAAAACGGATCTCTGCTCCTATCATGGTATTGACGGCCTCAGGAGAGAAGATTGATGGTTGATACGCCAAGGGTTCCTGATTCAAATCTGGAACATTAGTGGAAGAGAATTGCTCGGCCATTCTGTTGTTATGGAAAAACAGAATTTAGGTCAAGGAGCAATGTGATTGTTTTTGGTATCCGATGGGTAAAAATGATTTTTTTTATAAAAACTCGGAGCCTTCAATCTTGTTTGTCAACAACATCAGGCGATTGTTTAAATCTTCAGCCGCATTAAATTCATAGAGTTAGGCCTCGAGGCTTTGCAGCTTTTGTCGAGTCACGGACGGCTCCTTTTTCAACTATCTACAGTATCTATTAAACGCATCGTTTTCTTCAGTCCATTTAATTGCTGCTGATCCTTTTTAATGATGCCAAAAGGGGGAGAAGTTTTAGACTAGAACATTAACATTGTTTAAATTGCTGAACTTGTTATATATCCTTGGAATTACATTTATTTTTTTGCTTGAAAAACTAACGCACATTCTCAGGGGGAGCTTAAGTATTAATACAGGTTTCACGTTCTATCATGTATTTGTCATCATCAAAAAGGGGGAGATTGTTGAACCTAAGGTTTCAAGTTTTGTGTAATTATATGTTTACACATAGATTTTGATGATAACAAATGAATTCAAAGAATGAAGGAGTCTCAAGCTCAATTTGTCCCCACAATGGAGTCAAGCACATCAAGGAACTAAGCATGAGCAAAAAGGAAACAAGTTCACATTAAAGTCATAGAGAAATGTTGTAAATCTCTTCAAAATTCGAAATTAGGATTAAGGCTCAAAAATTAATATTTTATCATAAAGCATTAAAATACATTTTCCACATGTTCATGAATATTTTGAAAATTAAATTTGAAAATTTTGAAAGATAATTGATTGTCATCTTTCACATGTGCATGCCATGATTAAAGGGTTGAACTTTGAAAATATTAAAGATGATTGATTGTCATCTTTTACATGTGCATGTTTTATTTGAATATTTTCAAAAGTGATTGATGTTTTTCTTGACTTATGCAAAAGGAAGATGCCTTTGTTTGAATATTTTGAAAAGTAAAGTGTGCTCCTTTTGTCATATGCAAAAAGTAAAAAGATTAGGTTTGAAATTTTTGAAAAATGAATGATGATGTTTTTGACATGTGAATCTTTTTAAATTTGAATATGAAGTCTCATATGCCTATAAATAGATCATTTGAGAGCTTCACATTCATAACACCAAGAGCATACAACTCTCATTCAAAGCTTTCATTCTCTCTTCTCTAAGCATTGAGCCTTAATCCTTTTTCATTTTGAGAGATATAGGTTGTGCTGTATTGTTCTTATTTCACTCATTGAGGAGTGTTTTCTGATATTCTACCCACTATCAATTCTTGTATCAGTAAAAGGGTGTGTACAACCCTTGTGCGTGTAGAAAGTGTTCTACACAGGGAATCGTTGAATCATCACGTGTAAGGTGATTGCAAGTGTAGAGGGTGTTCTACACGGATCCTTTGTAGCGGTGTTGTTCAAAGGTGTAATAGGTTTCTATCTCCACCTGAAAGAGATTGAATAGTAAATTCGGGGATCCTCAAGGGGTAGCTTGAGGCGAGGACGTAGGTAGTGGGGCCGAACCTCGTTAACATACTGAGTTTGCTTCTCTCTTACCCTTACTCTTTATATTTATTGTTGTTTCATATTTTGTTTATATTTTATATTGTATATTTGATTTATAATTGTTATTTTTCTTAAATACAACTTAATTCACCCCCCCTCTTGTGTTAGTCATCTGGGCAACAGAGATAATTTATGGAAGATCTTCATGAAGAAAACTCATACCATTGCTCTCCATTTAAATAATCAATTACCACTTATCACAACAGATAAAAATAATCACCCTATGGAATTTCAATTCGGTGAAGTTAGTCTCAGAACCTACATAATTATTTTTTCTTGTGCATAAAACTAAAAAGATGAAGACAAATAAGAACGGAACCTCCACATCTTAAATCTAATCACACAATTCTAGCTTGTACTAGTAGCTTAAATCTTTTTTTTGGATAGGTAAAGTAGCCTAAAATCTATTAACAGCCAAAGCTAATAAAACCCAAGACCTTAGTACATTCAAAATAATCAATTCTCTACAAATTTCATTGATTCTTTTATAGTATGAAAATGGGTTCAGAGCAGTCTCCAACTAGACAGGAATATACTCACAATTACATTGTTCTCTGAACTACGTAGTGGGGCGGCAACTTTCCGTTTTGAGAAGCTGAAATAAAATAAGAGTTGCTTAAAAAAAATTTTGGTACCTCTTGTCTCCATATAACCACATATAATATGAAGTATCATATAAATGTAATTACATCCCAAAAAAATGTGCAAGATTAAGAGCACATGTTCATTTACAAAGGAAAATGATATGCTACAAATCAAAATACTTGGCCATATTGTAGCAAGCATTCCTCATTATTATGCTCACAATTATCTATACATGCATATAGCACAGTGAAACAGAATAATGTAGACAAAACAAGTATCAGTTACACCATATTTAGCAATGGTGCAAAGATTTAGAAGCCAAACAGGGTGATGCAGAAAGTCATTGAAAACAAATATGCTCACAATACTATATTGTTCTTAAAATCATTGATCCTTCCACAAGACTTTCATAAGGTCAGGAAAGATCGGAAACATGATCTTATCATAAGCAAAGTTGGCTAGAAATTTTCTATTATCTTTTTTCCGATGTGATGGTATCTCATTTAAATAGACCTAAGGCCAAATGAGAAACTGTAATCTTCTATAGAAAGGGCACGTTATCTAGGCCATTTTACTAGCAAAATAACTAAAAAAAACCCAGATCTATCAAATTAACAGCATATACTTTATACCCATGTTTAACAAAATAGCAAAAAAATCCAGATCTAGCACAAAATGTTGTAGCCGTAGCAGAAGAAGAAGGATGCTAACACAGAATGTCGTAGCACAGATCTTACCTGAACAAAACCTACACAAGTCGTAGCATTTCATCATCGTCATTCCAAAGTAGCTAACGATGTAAGATAGAAAGGGTGAGAAGAGAGAGAGATCGAGGGTGAGAAGAAATATCAGTAGATAGCATTTTCTTATTGTAATAAAACAAACCCAAATCGGAATAAAAGGGACCCAAATCGCAAATAACAAACCTTGGGTCACGAGGATGAAGCGATTTCGCGTGAAAGAGAGGTCTGAGCAGAGAGTGCTATGGGTCTCTGTCAAGACTCTGCCAGTGTGAGGAACCCTAGTGCAGAGGAGAAGAAAAGTCGAAGAAAGGGGGGGTTCAAAGCTAATCACAAGCTCTTAGCACTCTCATCTCTTCTGTCCTTCACGAAGTAATCGAAGAGAAACTCGAAGAGGGGAGAGAGAGAGAGAGAGAGAGAGAGGTGACGGCGGAAAACCTAAAGAAGTGTAGTTCATTTTTATGTATAAATGCAGGTATCAGATTGGAATCTTGGTATCCGAGTTCCAAACTGGGCCAATAAAAATTCGGTCCGGATGATCAATCCTATGAGTTTTTAGCTTGAGTGTGAACTTTGTTCTAAAGATAACACAATATAAAACATCAAAACCCAAATTAGGGAAGAGATAGATCATATTAAAAAACTACAAGGGATCATTGGTAAATATGGCACATTGAAGTAGGGTCAATGGCTTCAACACCAACAGGCAATAGAAAAAACAAAAACAAAAAAAACAACCAAGCCTGAAGACAGGAAAATTTAAAGCACAGCAGCCTCATTGATGGCAAGCATTAAAACAACCATGTTCTTCAAATTTATAACTGGTGACATGTCGGATTGGAAGCTGGGAGTCCCATTTCAAATTAATTGGGATCTGCAATTACCGATACAGATCTTTCATATTCCTCGGTGCATTGAGGATTAGCATGCAGTTTGACATCCTATACTACGTTGACCCAAATATAAGCCTGCCAACAAATATAAAATATTCGAAAATAATGGAGGAGATTGTACGACCAGGCCCAGCCCAAATACATGACTGTCCTCTGCTGTGATCACTCCGAGCCCATGTATTGTTTTGCTAGGCCACGAGTACCAGCTCCTGATCCCCAACCATATCGAAGCCCATGTTCAAAGTATCCTTCTTCCTCCTCTACTTGGACTGAAGCCCATGTATTGGACCAAATTCATTGTTTCAATTTTCAAATGCCTGTCTTGGAAGGCCAGCTAATTGTCAATAAAACTGTTACAGTCACAAAAAATAATTTTTTAAAATTTTTATAATAAAAATAATTTTATAATTTGACATATTACATCAATCCACATTTGTAAATTTATTTTTATTTAATCCTTTTATAACTAAAGTATTTTTCAATTCTCAATGGTATTAAAAAAAAAAAGTGAAAAAACAAATGATGGGCCCGTGGGAGTGGGGGGGACTTTAGGTATAATCAAATGCATCACATGTTTGTCTAAAGTAGCATAATGAATGACACCCACCCTCATCCCTTTTTACTTCCCATCAATAAAAGGTCGAAGGATGACCCTCGGCCTTTAATTCCTAATGGCCCCCACTCCTTGTGGTGGATAGATAGATAGAGAGAGACACCATGTAGTCTATACGATTCTAATTTGTAATGTAACAAACATGTCCACCATTGAGAAGATCTTTTTGGTCCTACCTGTATTTTTATAATTATTTTTCGAATAATACTACGTACCATATCCATTATAAACAAGACACTTTCGANTGCAACCACTTTTTCTCAAAATCTTATAATAATAGGGGCAGTAGAGTGATTATTATGCTATACATTGTTAGGGCAAATAGGCTTAAACTTGTTTAGGAAGTGAGGCATTTCGTCTCAAATTTTTTTATAATTTTTTTCACAAATATCATTTAAATACAAACACTTTTTAACATCAAATTTTCAATTTTTTTATTTTATCATTACAAAATTTTCAAGTTTCCAAACAAAACATAAAAAAAAATAATACAACTTTTCAAATTTTAAAATTACTTTATAATATTTTTATTCAATTTTTCTCTTTGATTTTCTAAAAATCTAATTAAGCATATTAACTTAAACAATTTCACTACTACTCACAAATCATTTCGTTAATATTTACAGAATTCTTATTTTATCTCATTATCCAAATATGCCTTTATTGTAAGGAGTTGTGGCCGTTGAGTGGGAGCGAGATCATTAGTGCTCTACCCTTGCACTCTTATAGGAGTATTTAGAGGTGTTTAACCGGGTTTTGGACTAGGTATCCGGGTATATCCGGCCCGAATATATCCGAGTTATGACTCGGCCTGAAATTCAGATTAATTTTTACAACCCGGTTTTTTTTTTAATTGAAATCATTCTATTATTAATTTTTTTATGTTGAAAAAATGTTTATAAAAAATCCAATATTTTATTACAATTTTTTCAAGAAATAATGTTGAAATGCAAAATTTTTTTATTAAATAAAAGCTTATATTTTTTATATCATTGTCCATGATGATAAAAATATTAACTAATTAACACATGCATATCAGCTAATGTTATAAACAACTAATTAACCTAAATAAAAAATCCACTACATATTACATTGTTTGAATTGATTTGCTTAGAACATTACAAAACACATACATTGCTTTAATTAAACTCCAATACACAATAACAAATATGAACTAATTTGGTAAGAACATTCATGCTACCTCTAACACCCAAAGGAATATAAAAATTGACATTACTTTTCAGAAATCCAATAATAGTATAGAGAAAGATGTCTCAAAATATTGAAATGAACCTTTAAACCTGCAAAAGAAACACCTGAAAATAATTAGCATAACTAAAACACAAGTTTGAAGTTTTCCTAAGAAGAGAATGGGAAGCACTTTTTGACAAGTAAAGATGGGAGTTTCTTAAAGCTACAAATATTTTACACATAAGAATAGGAACATATCTTCTAAGGCAAAATTGTTCCCATACAAAAATTGGCCTGCTCAGTCATTGATAAAGTACCAAGGGAAGTAAGCATACAAAAGAGACGTATCGATGAAAGGTCTTTGTGGAAACCCAATGGACATGCCATTTGTTAAAAGAAACATGTCAAGTAAATATGCTTCTAATTGTATGAGAATAAGTTGGAACCACAGAATGAATAGGATATGTTTTATTGAAATAAAATTTAAGTAAACAACTTTTTACCATGTCATGTAAGGGGGACATTGCACAGAGTGGATAATTGCATAGTAATTAAGTCAAAAGTGGCAACAAAACAAGTAGACCAATCTACTGTGTGCAGTATTGAACATGACATTAACCAGAATGTGCATGTCACTGATGGCTTTCCATGGTAAGGCATGATGAATGCCACCGCCCAAGTAGTCTATTGACTGAATATTTGATTACACGTTCTGGTTACATTTGATGTAATTATGTCAGTCAACACAAAATCAAAAGATAAAAAGTGCCAGCTTTGATCCGCTCATGTCCTCATCTCATTTTCAAACTTGGCCATGGGATTCTCATACAATAAATAATGGTTAGGTTGGTTTTCAGCCTAAAAACTGAATTAGCAAACAAGTTTGATTTTCAGGCTAAATTGTATGGGGATAATTTATGGAAGATCTTCATGAAGAAAACTCATACCATTGCTCTCCATTTAAATAATCAATTACCACTTATCACAACATATAAAAATAATCAATAATCACCCTATGGAATTTCAATTCGGTGAAATTAGTCTCAGAACCTACATAATTATTTTTTCCTGTGCATAAAACTAAAACGACGAAGACAAATAAGAACGGAACCTCCACATCTTAAATCTAATCACACAATTCTAGCCTGTACTAGTAGCTTAAAATCTTTTTCTTTTTTTTTGGATAGGTAAAGTAGCCTAAAATCTATTAACAGCCAAAGCTAATAAAACCCAAGACCTTATTACATTCAAAATAACCAGTTCTTTACAAATTTCATTGATTCTTTTATAGTATGAAAATGGGTTCAAAGCAGTCTCCAACTAGACAGGAATATACTCACAATTACATTGTTCTCTGAACTACGTAGTGGGGGGGGCAACTTTCCGTTTTGAGAAGCTGAAATAAAATTAGAGTTCCTTAAAAAATAGTTTGGTACCTCTTTTCTTCATATGACCACATATAATATGAAGTATCATATAAATGTAATTACATCCCAAAAAAATGTGCAAGATTAAGAGCACAGTGAAACAGAATAATGTAGACAAAACAAGTATCAGTTACACCATATTTAGCAATGGTGCAAAGATTTAGAAGCCAAACAGGGTGATGCAAAAAGTCATTGAAAACAAATATGCTCACAATACTATATTGTTCTTAAAATCATTGATCCTTCCACAAGACTTTCATAAGGTCAGGAAAGATCGGAAACATGATCTTATCATAAGCAGAGTTGGCTAGAAATTTTCTATTATCTTTTTTCCGATGTGATGGTATCTCATTTAAATAGACCTAAGGCCAAATGAGAAACTGTAATCTTCTATAGAAAGAGCGCGTTATCTAGGCTATTTTACTAGCAAAATAACTAAAAAAAACCCAGATCTATCAAACTAACAGCATATAATTTATACCAATGTTTAACAAAATAACAAAAAAATCCAGATCTAGCACAAAATGTCGTAGCCGTAGCAGAAGAAGAAGGATGCTAACACAGAATGTCGTAGCACAGATCTTACATGAACAAAACCTACACAAGTCGTAGCATTTCATCATCATCATTCCAAGGTATCTGACGATGCAAGATAGAGAGGGTGAGAAGAGAGAGAGATCGAGGGTGAGAAGAAATATCAGCATATAGCATTTTCTTATCGTAATAAAACAAACCCAAATCGAAATAAAAAGGACCCAAATCGCAGATAACAAACCTTGGGTCACGAGGATGAGGCGATTTCGCGTGAAACAGAGGTCTAAGCAGAGAGTGCTATGGGTCTCTGTCAAGACTCTGCAGGTGTGAGGAACCCTAGCGCAGAGGAGAAGCAAAGTTGAAGAAAGGGGGGTTCAAAGCTAATCATAAGCTCTTAGCACTCTCATCTCTTCTGTCCTTCATGAAGTAATTGAAGAGAGAGAGAGAGAGAGAGAGAGAGAGAGGTGACGGCGGAAAACCTAAAGAAGTGTAGTTCATTTTTATGTATAAATGCGAGTATCAGATTTGAATCTTGGTATCCGGGTTCCAGACCGGGCCAATAAAAATCCGGCCCGGATGAACAATCCTATGACTATTTAGCTTGAGTGTGAACTTTGTTCTAAAGATAACACAATATAAAACATCAAAACCCAAATTAGGGAAGAGATAAATCATATAAAAAAGCTACAAGGGATCATTGGTAAATATGGCACATTGAAGTAGGGTCAATGGCTTCAACACCAACAGGCAATAGAAAAAACAAAAACAAAAAAAACAACCAAGCCTGAAGACAGGAAAATTTAAAGCACAGCAGCCTCATTGATGGCAAGCATTAAAACAACCATGTTCTTCAAATTTATAACTGGTGACATGTCGGATTGGAAGCTGGGAGTCCCATTTCAAATTAATTGGGATCTGCAATTACCGATACAGATCTTTCATATTCCTCGGTGCATTGAGGATTAGCATGCAGTTTGACATCCTATACTACGTTGACCCAAATATAAGCCTGCCAACAAATATAAAATATTCGAAAATAATGGAGGAGATTGTACGACCAGGCCCAGCCCAAATACATGACTGTCCTCTGCTGTGATCACTCCGAGCCCATGTATTGTTTTGCTAGGCCACGAGTACCAGCTCCTGATCCCCAACCATATCGAAGCCCATGTTCAAAGTATCCTTCTTCCTCCTCTACTTGGACTGAAGCCCATGTATTGGACCAAATTCATTGTTTCAATTTTCAAATGCCTGTCTTGGAAGGCCAGCTAATTGTCAATAAAACTGTTACAGTCACAAAAAATAATTTTTTAAAATTTTTATAATAAAAATAATTTTATAATTTGACATATTACATCAATCCACATTTGTAAATTTATTTTTATTTAATCCTTTTATAACTAAAGTATTTTTCAATTCTCAATGGTATTAAAAAAAAAAAGTGAAAAAACAAATGATGGGCCCGTGGGAGTGGGGGGGACTTTAGGTATAATCAAATGCATCACATGTTTGTCTAAAGTAGCATAATGAATGACACCCACCCTCACCCCTTTTTACTTCCCATCAATAAAAGGTCGAAGGATGACCCTCGGCCTTTAATTCCTAATGGCCCCCACTCCTTGTGGTGGATAGATAGATAGAGAGAGACACCATGTAGTCTATACGATTCTAATTTGTAATGTAACAAACATGTCCACCATTGAGAAGATCTTTTTGGTCCTACCTGTATTTTTATAATTATTTTTCGAGTAATACTACGTACCATATCCATTATAAACAAGACACTTTCGAATACTGTTATGTACCATATAATGATGATGTAGTATATAAAATTTTCAAAATTACTCGTATTTCAAATCTTTTTATCTTTCTCTACAAATATGGATAAGGATTCTTAAACTGGACCCATGACTCTACAACTTTACACTGTAATTGGTGAGTATTAAGTTGAGTGGGTTTATGAGTCATGACAAATCCAAGTTTTGATCCCACTCTTGTTGGATGTGAAACAAAAAAAGGTTCGATTCTTTATTTAATCAACTTTGGAGGCTCAACAAATGACAAAGCTGAGTTCATGAGTAGAAGGGACAATAAATAATTCACAAACAAAGCCACAAAACCACACTTTCGAGGCAATTGCATGCTTATAAGTATTCATTAGACCGGACAGTGCTTAAGGTTTGCTTATTAAAGGTGAGACCTGAAATTCGGAGGAAATTGGATTCCCCCCATCATGTTGTGTAGAAAATCTAATTTTCTTTAATATAATACACACACATCTCTGTATATTAAGCAAATTGGACTTTTCAAGAAAAACTGTTTTCTTTTTTTTTTTTTGGATGGAGTACAGAATAAGAGATTATCCTCTTTTATTTCATTAAATTATCCTATCAAGATATCATTTTTTAAGTTTTTTAATGTAAAAATCATATCCATTTTATATTTTTGTCTATTCTCGATTTCAGAAAAAAATAAATGTATAGTTTGAATATAAATTTATATATCTTGTGCGAAAACGCAAACCCCTACCAGCCTAACTAAAATGGGCAATCTTTTCCAAGAATAATGCTAGTATGTTCCTTCATTTTAATCGTTTATATATTTAATTTTATTTTTAAAATTATTTTTTTATTAACTGATTAAGAAAGTGATTATTAGTATATTATTTTTTTAACTTTTTAAAAATATTT
The DNA here is from genome assembly GCA_011037825.1 of Carya cathayensis. NCBI lineage: Eukaryota > Viridiplantae > Streptophyta > Magnoliopsida > Fagales > Juglandaceae > Carya > Carya cathayensis. Next base: position 3,420,823 of record QGSO01000197.1, read on the forward strand.
AAACATGTTTAAAAAATATTTTAAAAGAAAAAAAAGTACATTTTACACACCAAGTGGGCAAATGGAAGGGGCATAGTAGCACTACCCCTTGTCTAAATTCCTCAATCCTCACTATTTATTTGTCCATTTTGTTGTTTTATTTTTAACCAATCGAAATAATAAGAGAATTGAATAACTATAAAGAAATATCATAAAAGTCTAGCCATAGATTGATATGATTTTTTATGACTACATTATATTTACTTTATAATAAAAATTAATTTACAATTTAATGTATTATATCAAATAATATCAATTTATGAATTTATTTTTATAAAATCTCTTCATAATTAAAATATTTTTAACAAAATAATAATAATAATAATAATCAATAATTTTGTTACCGGCACGTAAATATTACGTAAACCTACTCACATTCATGGCCCGTTCTCGAGAAAGTCATACAAAAGTAAAAATTTACAAGCAATCAATTCCAGCAGTGTCTGCACGCAGCTTGATTGACTAATGCATATATGTATTTTCTCAGCATTCATATGATAATTGGTGCACAAATTACTCACCTAAAATTGAGGCCCCAAGTGCCTAACCTCTCTCTTGCTTCTTACCCAGCAAATACCCATCTAGAATCATCGATTCAGATATTGACATTAAATGTGCATGCCGACGTGGATCTCCTGTCGTCCGAAAATCATATAATAATAACATTAAATATAGTAAGATTCACATAATTTGTTATGTCACTCTCTCCTGATTATCTAATTTGATCCGAAATTTAAAAATTATATTTTATTAAAGAGAATCTGGACTCCCAAATTCTTCAAAGAAAATCTTGTTACCTTGTTGAAAGTAATTTTGTGGATGAAAAGGTCACAAAAAGTTGCTTAGTTAGGTGGTGTGAGATAACTTGTAGAGTGGGAAAACATCTTTTTAAGATTCTTATTAATCCTATAATTCGCTTTATTCTGTGCCTTCCCCCAATTTAACAACACCAACATTTTGTGAGAAAGACTTGGGACAAAATTAGGAAACATTGGGCCAAACACAAGTGAAATCCAACTAAAAACATAAATGTGACGTGAATTGTCCCTGTTTTTGCTCCCAACGAAAGCAACTGCATCTTAAATTTGTAATGATTTTGGTCCTATTTATCGTTTTGGTTAAAACCATTTCCTTCCTTGTAGTATTTCTTATTTCTGGGTCCACCTTATCCCATCTACATACGTGTGAACCGGATGTTGGTTACCTCAGGGCAACATCGACAAACATGAACAGAGAAATGGCGTCTATACGCATTTTTTTGCTTTGAATTTTGTCGCTCAATGTTTACAGGAAAAAGAATTATTATTGTCGTAAATAAATATTTATAAATTGACAAGATTTTATATAATAAATTAAATAAATTTTATAATAAAATTATTATTATATTAATTTATAAAAAAATTTTATGCGACATCTTTAAATATTTCTCTTTATATAAACCTGACAGGGACAGGACCACGAAAATGGGTCACGGGTAGGAATATGATGCCGTCAAAGAGGTGTAAAGACGAAGAAAAAGTGAGAGGGGGGAGTGTTCAAACTTCACGGGCCAGATCTCCATGTCTATGAGACTATGACTGTGCATGGAGAGATGATGTGTTGTGTAGGTAGACTCTCTGACCTATATACAAATACAACACAAGTCTGTCCAAATTACATAACAACATAAATCACGTTTTGTTCAAAGTTCAAAACCTTATGCGAATTAAACAATTGCTCGTTTTATTAATTTCATCATCAATCCCCTCGTCTCTCTAGGAAACTCACCCATCCTCTTTATTTATTTATTCTGTTTTCTTCTCTTATGTTCCTACATCCAATCATGATATTCCTCCTCTATTTAATTGATTAATATTTTTTATTAAAAAAAATTATTTTTCTTAGTACTAATCTAGACTTGTAACATTTGATTTTTTTATGAAGAGATTGATTTTCGTACTGTCACTTTTGCATATTTTTTATATGCTTTATTGATATAATTGGTCAAATCAATTATTTAGCATTTCTTCAGCCATTCCATTCGGTCTATTTAGCATTTTTTAAAATTTTAAATACCCGATAAATATTATAAATCTCATTAGAATTTAGATGTGTTTATATTTATAGATTTTTTTTTATATCTGCTTATGTTAAGTGTAACTGAATGAATGTGTTATTTCATAGTTGAAGGTGAAATATTTATCAATCTTGATTATTCTCAAAATAGGTGAAAATATATATTTCTTTCATTTCCATTGGTATGAAATTTGTTACAACGCTTTTAATCAGTTTAATTCAAGATTTTCATCATATATAGTGGATCTGTCAATAGTTATTAAAACAACTCCATCATTTGATTCTAAATAATTTAGGGATGTGATTACAATTTTAAGATATTATTAAATTAAATATTTTTACAATTTGAAGAAAGATAATGAACTTCTCTATATAAAATATTATCTATTAATACTGTAAACTTCGATATTTAGACTTGGTTTGGATAATGAGATAAGATGAGATGAAAGTTAAATAAAATATTATTTTTGTTTTAAATTTTGAAAAAGTTAAATTATTTATTTTATTTTATTTAAAATTTTAAAAAAATTATAATAATAAAATAAAATGAGATAAAATTATTTCACTTAAAAAAATGGGGCTTTCATATATTGGATCTAGTATACAGTTTATTCCTATTTATTTTTAAATCACTAAAAATACTTCGATAAAAATTATATAAATAATTATAGGATGAAAACTTTCCCAATTTTTTATTTTTTTATTTAAAAGAGAGACAAAGGGTCAAAATAGCTTCGAATGGAAGAGAAAAATATAAGGAAAATGCTCTGGCCATCACTGGTGGTTGGCGGCCACAGCTGGTTTTTATTTTTTATTTTTATCGTTTTTTTAATGATTAAGAAATTTTTTTAATATTATTATAAATTTTTTATATATTTTTAAAATATTAAAAAAAATTTTAAAAATTTTTTTATTTTACCTAACGGTGATGCCATCGGGACCCACCAGCGGTGCTAAGGCACCGTCCAAAATATAAAGTGGTACAACAGAATGTGCGTTGGTTATGACCGTCGGATTGGATCATGAACCTAACAACAGTATCCTTTGGAGATCGACGGTTGTACGATGATGTGGGGTCAACGTAATAAGAAAATAAGTGGGGTTGGCATGCGTGATAAAATAGCAGCAGAAGCATTTGAATCCATTAATTACTGTGAAGAAACGACACGGAGAGAGCTCCAAAATATTAATAAATGCACTTCAACCATCTGTCAGACCTCTATTCATTAATTAATGGATAATGTCAGAGTTCCTATTAAATATACACACGAATATAAATAAAATTTATTTATTTATTTTTAATAGTTTTTAAACATCTTTAATTATAAAAATATTTATAATTTCACTATTAATACCTTTTTTAATCATTAAAAAATATAAATAAACACATTTGATCTACTATTATTTTCCTTAACTAATTTAAGTACTATCTCAATTATGTTTGTTTATTTATTTATTTTTTAATTTCATTTTATCATTTTGTAAGTTAGATAAAGCAAAATATGATGTTATTATAAATTTAGTTAAGTTTTTTTTTATTTAAATCTTTTTATAATTTGAAAAAAATAAAGTAGATATATTTGGATTTGAAAAGCGTTTCATCTTATTTTATTATTATAACTTTTTCAAATTTTCATATAAAATATAATAAACGATTCAAAATTTTTAAATCCTAAAATATTACTAATATTAAAAAATAATATTTTAACAATATTTTATTCAATTTTCATCTTTTATTTAAAACGATCTCATCTAATCTCTAAATCTAAACCACCCTCAATAACATTAAATTTAATATGTGAATAATGTAGACTCAAACACTAAATACAATAGAATCTACTTATTGCATCTAGAAAATTGTTAAAAAAAAACCCACAAGCTCTTAAAATTGAGAAAATATTTAGCGTAGCTACAAAGTTTATTATTTAAGTGTTACCATTTTCTTCTTAAAAATATATTTAACTGAATTTCTATTCTCATACACTCTTGTAATCTCCAAAATTGTGGATCTCCAGGAGAGTCAAACTGAATGATGGTTTAAATGGGATTATTTTTCTCATTATTGAGAAGTGAGAAGTGCAGTATCTGCTAGAAAATAAACACTAAAGTCCAGTTTCTTTCTGACAAGAAAATGCTAAAATGCAAGTTCACAAGGTTTCAGAAACCCCTATACGGTCCCTACACTACACACAACAGACACCATGGATAGCCAACTCACCACCTTCGTTATGTCACTCTCTCTGAGCAATTTGTTAAAGAGGGCACCCAGGACCCCACATTGCCAACAGGTCAGATGGCTCGAGAGCCACTTTTGCTGGCCTTTTACCTATTGGGTTTTACTCAAGGAATTTCTTCCCATGACCATGGATTTTAGCTTAGGAAAATGATCAACTATGTGTATGGCAACTTGTTTATGAGCTATTTCTTCGTATGTTAACATGGCTATTAGACATTGTGACCTCTACATACTGAGTTTCGACCAAAACAAAACAAAAGAAAAGATGTATCATTTTGCTTTGTAGTCGGACGAGGCAACACCTTTTTTACTATTATTATAATTGTATCTTGAAATTTCTTCTAAGAAATAATTAATCAATTCATAGTGTTTTGCTTTGATGCCAAGTTAGTACCCACTAATACATATTCTAAATCATGTTTACCTCTGTCTTACTGCACAAATTTCAGTACATAAAGTGCAAATAAGGGGAGAAGACTCGCTGAATATAAAGGTTGATCCTTGATAGATGTCTTTTTAAGCAAGTCTCCGAGGACCCATTTTCTTTTTCCCTTCTCAACCAGGTGAAAGAAGTGATTTTGCCCAAAAGTGAGTGCTATGCATTTTATCCATAGAAAAGAGATGGGTTCGTGTTTGGATTTAGAGAGTTTTTCATCTCATCTCATCATTATAATTTTTTTAAATCTCAATTTAATTTTCTTAAATCTTAAAACAATAATAAATTAAAAAATAATATTTTATTTAATTTTTAACTTTTTTTTTCTTATATTAATTCACTATCCAAATTGCATTTAAAAAGAAAGAAATTAAACCAATATTAACCTATTTAACGGTAACTTATAGGCGTAGAGCCTGAGCCCGATGACCAGGCATCAGCCACCCCAACCTTTAATTGAAAGAGCAATTATTTCCATAAAACAACATTTTTTTCCCCAATGGTGAGAGAAATATTTGATAAATTTTAATATTGGCGTGATTTTAGATAATCTGAATTAATAAATGAATAGTTTTTATAAATCTCACTAATATATATATATATGAATATAAATAGGTAAGAATATATGTTTTAATATATCAAATGCGTTGAGATGAGTTTTAAATTTTGATGAAAAATTGAAAAAGTTATAGAGTTAATCAATTATTGTTTTGAGATGGTTTAAGATGATTTATCTTCCAAACATAACCTTCGAAATTTCAGATTGAACAGCAGGCTTATCAGGCAATGATAGATACAAGAGCACAAATGGAGAAATGCCAGTTTGGCTGAGGGGTCGTAATTCGCAAAGTTAGAATTGCCATGTATGGTTCCTCACTGTTTTTTTCTTTCCATTGGGTAAGTGCCAACCGTGTTATTCCTTTCAACATTAAGACAGTTCAGTTATATTTTAAATCGTAAAGCGTAAACCCTCCTCTAATACCAAGGATAAGTACAAGCGTATACACACACAGAGACTAGAGAGAGAGAGAGAGAGATAGCAAAGGGTTTGAAAAAGCTTTTAAAGGAAGGGTTGTTGGCAAATGGCAATGACAAAAGGAGAACCAAACAACTGTCTGTGGCACTGGCCTGTGTGACACATGATTTGCCCATGGAAAAAGGTAACGCTAGAAACAAGGAAAAAGTAAAAGGAGGTTTGCAAGGGTGTAATTATAGGCATGAAAAGAAAACCAGGGTCTCTCTCTCTTGCATCCACAGATCTCTGCCCAAGTAAAAAGTTTGCAAGAAGCAACAAAAACCCAAACCAAGCGAATTTTTTCTCTCCTCCCATGGCTTGAGGCTATGATTGAGTGAACCAGACAAAGTTTCCTCACTGTCCCATTCCCCCCTTCACACCCACTACTACCCCATACCAGTTATGTCTCTAAGCTCAAGCTTCTCTTTTTTGATGCCTTTTCTCCTACATTTTTATCGCTGATTAAGGCCCCCGCCCCCACCATCGCTTGATCAGTTTCCACAGTGAATCATTGATCTTCATCTTTACTGGAAAATGAGGGAAGTGGAAGAAAATAAGTAAAACCCAAACAAGAAAGGGAGAAACCCAGGTCTTTCTTTTTCTTGCATTATTTTTCTCGTCCGCTGTCTGCTGAGTGTAAAATGAGGAAGCATGGATGGCAACTTCCCTACCACCCTCTCCAGGTTTTGATTTAAAAATTTTAACTTTTTTCCTTTGTGAGTGTTGGGAGTGTTTTTTCCCTTTCGTTCAGAATTTTGATTTCAGTGTGCTTATTTTATATTTGTGAAGGTGGTAGCTGTTGCTGTGTTTCTGGCATTGGGGTTTGCTTTCTATGTGTTCTTTGCTCCTTTTGTTGGGAAGAAACTGTTGCAGTATATTGTGATGGGTCTCTACACTCCTCTTGTAAGCCATTTTTATTTATATCCCTGCCTTTAATGTGTTAATCTTTTTTACACTTTTGGATGGTTGAAAAAAATGAGATCTGTGATTCGTCTGCTTGTTAGATTCTCACTCATGTATTTGTTTATAAACGAGATTATTCTTTCTCCCAGCTCGGTTTCTTTTCCTTTATAATTTTGTTCCCAATGTAGTCTTTGTCCAATCTCACCATTCATCCTCTAAAGTATGTATCTTGCTCGACTTTTATTTGATCAGAGTAAATATCTTGCTCGATTTTTACCATCTTACCGTACCTTTTAGGAGCTAGTACATAATCTCAAATTTGATCAAATAGAGGAATAGAACTCTAACTCGAGCATAATTCTGAGTTTCTTCTGTTACGTCTTATTGTCTTCTTGACGCGAGAACCTATAGAATGCAGCGGAAAGTATTCACTTGCAAACATTTTGAGGTAGAATCGTAAGCATGCTCAAATGTTTAACAATTCATGATATTTTTATTGCATTAATATTTCATTTAGAAGTAGAATTCTCGTTCTTCTGTGTTTTTTATTTCCTGAAATCCCCTTTCAAATCCCGATTAACATTCCAGATGTTATTGTTGTAATCTGAGTGGTAAAATTCAAAAAATAAACCACATTATGCCTAGTGAAAGCCATATGGAAGCTAAAAAGCTTTTATTCAGGAAACATAAGATTATATGATAATTAAGCCGTCAAACAACATTTCATAATTACACAGATACTTGCCCGAGATTTATATGATGAATTGCAGCATCAAACAACCACATGTCCCAGCAATAAACTGTCCAACGAGTTTTCATTATAGCAATTTGGTCCAGTCTATTCCCACAAATTGTTGATACTAACAAATAATTTGTCGACTTCTAATATCACAGAGCCTAGAACTGTACAATTTGGCTGACAATTCGGGTAGCAAGGCAATTCTTTGAACTCATGTGTCTCTATCTTATGCATGTTTCTTTTTTTGTTCAAGGTGGTATGTGTTTTTCGTGAAATATTATGGGAAGTCAAGTGAGTTTTATCCTTTTGAGTGGTTTTGAAGTGGTAGTAGATACCTACTGACAGGTGGTTTACCGGACACAAGTAAAAATAGCAAGTAAATGCATTAATATTCATTAACAGAAAGTTAGGTAACTCCAAGTGGTGCTGAATTCTAAAGTGCATTTGTTGGATATCATGTTGTATATGCTTGCTATTTCCAAGTACAAATATCCAGGGTTTAATCTTTCCACAAGTTGGACTAAATGTGAGTTCATGAGATAAGTGCTGTTGTAAGTAGTATTTTTTGTTTCTTTTAGATCATTTGACACTCAATGCTCTCTCAAAGAAATTTCAGTGACATCTTTCATTTTTAGATCACATGTGTCTTTGGCCTATATATTTGGTGTGCGGCAGCCGATCCTGCAGACCCTGGGGTTTTTAAGTCCAAAAAATACCTAAATATCCGAGACCATGAAAAGCATTCAAGACCAAGGGATTCTAAAGTAGGTGGTGAATCAACTTCTTCCATGGTTGATGCTAATGCTGCAACAGATGGGGGAAAACCTCTGGATAAGGATGTGGTGGACAAAGATGCTACTTCAAAAGAGAAAACTGAGAAGAATGCATCCTCAAAGCATTCATCTTGTTTCTTATTGGCTTGCTTTCCCTGTGCTTTTATCTGCAACCGCTGGAGCTCAAGTGAGGAGTCTTCTGAACAACAAATGAGTGAAGAAGGCATGTTCTACTGCAGTTTGTGTGAAGTTGAGGTGAGTAGACGCATTTGAAGTGAGAAAAAGCTTAAACTTCCATTCAAAAATATTTTTTAAACTAATCCATGATGAAAAAATGATAGTTATCATTTCAATGGCAAGACATGTGCAAGTCGGCCATGCTATTTACAGATTCCACCATGTACATCTCTTGCTTTGAAAAGTGAAATATTTTGCAATCATTCCAAACATGCCATTGAATGCAAGTTGATTATATCCATCTGATAATTGCTTCTAAGATTTACTGTTGGAATTTTCCTTTGATGCTTGATGAATTTTATGAGATTCAAATTGTTTTTTGGATGTAGGTTTTCAAGTACAGTAAGCACTGTCGAGTTTGTGATAAATGTGTTGACCGCTTTGATCATCATTGCAGGGTATAAAAAGTCTTGAATTGTTAGAATTTTTCTCCCTTGTTCTTTGATAATTCTCCTAATTCCTCTTATTTTTAATCTTGTTTTTTGTAGTGGCTTAACAACTGTATAGGCAGAAAGAACTATCGACAATTTTTCACCCTAATGGTTACCTCTCTTCTCTTGGTAAGCATGAGCTTTCATGCATTTTCTTTTAACCCTATTGAACCTTTACCAACCACTTTAGATTATTTCCACAGCTCATCTAGGTCCAAGAATGCTCTTAGCCTCGCTTCTGGCCTTGTGCAAGCATCCCTGATTCTCACTAATTTTTTTGAGTAAAAACTTTTAGGGACAAAACCCTATATTTATCAAGGAAACCAGGCATCAAGGGGCCATCCTCACTATTGTAAAGCTCTGAGTAATATGAAATCTTTTCGGTCAACATCCTGACATGCTATATTGCCTATCTGGTTTTATCATCTTTCACGGAAGAAATTTAGAACTCCATTTGTATTAAAAAGACCAATAAACAGTGAACATTTCTTTTCGTTCCTAGAATTCACCACTCACTCGGCGAAGTGCTTGTTGCCAAAGCTGCTTAGCTTCCATAAATATTCAGTCTTTGTATCAATCGTTGTGTTCTTGAACCATACCTTATGCCATCTCTTTCACCCTTCCTGAATTTGCTATTACAATTCCCTCAAGCTATGTGCCAGGACCTGAAGATCACCCCAGAGTAAGCATTTTATTTTCATGTCATTTTCATTTTAATTGATTATTGACAGGTATATACATGGTTTGTCCACCTTGGGCTTGAGATTGCAGCTTATTTTACAATGGACGACTGGAATCCTTGTGCTTATCTGCTGTTTTCTTGAGAGGAAGCGGTTCTCTGCAGATATCTCTGCCAAGTTGGGGAGCAGTTTCTCTTTGGTGCCTTTTGTTATTGTAGTGGTGAGTGTTCTGCTAACTTTCTATATGTTTTTTAGCAATTTATCTTTCTATTACTGTTTTTGTCCACTTGTGCCTTTTGGCACTCCATTTTTATTTTGTTATTTTTGTGGACTCAAATGAGTAACTGGGACAAGAAAATGCGTTGATAGCTTGTTTCTATAGATGATTGTTCCTGTCCTCAAATTAACTTTTAAGCTAACTTTTCGTAGGCAGTCTGCACCATTTTGGCCATGATTGCTACATTACCACTCGCTCAGCTTTTCTTCTTTCACATCCTCCTCATAAAGAAGGTACAACTGCAACCTGTCTTACACATCATTATGAGATATACAGTTTCAACACTAGCCCTATCTTACTTTATCTGGGCTTGAGAAATCCATTTATTGACTAGCGTTTATTCTTATTTACTTGTTTTAGTCATGCATTTTATTGTTGTACATGAATCAAACAGTCTCTTTTCATATGGCATCTCACTCCCTTGGGCAGTTTCCACCAATTTGGAAGTTAAATCAGCTAATTTAATTCCTGCATTGGACAGGGAATCACTACATATGATTACATCATAGCCCTGAGGGAGCAGGAGCAAGAGCAACAAGGAGTTGGAGTTCAGCAGAGTCCTCAAATGTCTCCTGCCAGCTCACTTACTGGATTAAGCAGTGCAAGCTCCTTTACAACTTTCCACCGTGGCGCATGGTGCACACCTCCACGCCTATTTCTTGAAGACCAGGTAATTTTGACCAATCTTCAGTTTTTTGGAGATAGTAGTTCCTTGGAGATAACTCTTTGCTTCCCTAGTTTGGTGTATCTGATGTACAACCCTGGTATACTTGGATAGTGCCTTTTCAATCATTAATAAAATTAATCTTACTCATAAAAGGGTAGTTACTTGGAGAGTGTGCCTAATAGATTAGCAGCACTGCCCTGGCAATTGGCTTGTCATCTCCCAAATGATGAATCTGTCGTGTACGTGCATATATTTGTATTTCTTTCGTATCTGATTGCCTTGGTAATGTTGCTAACGGGAACAAGAACGTTAAAAGACAGTCTGGGTTGCTTACAATTTATCTCACCAGCTAAAATGTAGCATACTAGAACTTCTTGGGTGGTATATTGCCTATAATTATACATCAACATTCTTTGTGTATGCCTCAGGGATTAAATAATTTATATGCATCTATGAAGCAAGTACCACAAAATCCCTAGATTATCGGTGTTGGATACAGCTCAGACACAGTTGGATCCATGTCAATTTAATTTTTTATTTTTTGAATGTGGACTCGCTGTTGACTTTGTTGAAGTTTGTGTAATGGAATTATGTTGGGGTGGAAGGATGGTTTTTGTCGTTATACTTGGCTATGTTGATGCCTGTTTATTTGTGCTCTAAATGTCATTTTGTGAGTATGAATGTATATCGTACCATATGTTATTTTTTAAAACTTATTATTATTTTTTTTAAATCTAACTATATTCTATAACAGATCTTGAAATGCATATTTATTATTTAATTAATTCATGTAGCTGTCGTATTGTGATCTAGTTTTCAAGAATAACTGTATTTTCATATCTGTATCTTATCTTATCTGGTACCATGCTGCCTAGATGCACATTTCTGTAGCATTTGAATGAACCCGTCTGTTAGAAATTTGGAATGCTCTTTTGCCAAATCAGTAAATTTGTATGGCGCCATTTTTTTTTTCATTTGAAGAGGGGGAATCTTAAGGGGCTTTATGTAGAAAGTTGTAATGGAATGAACTGCACCACCCTTCAGATTATGGGTCAAAGTTGTCAGAATGCTGAGTTATATATGATTTCCGTTGTCACTTAATCTTCTAGTTGTGGGTTATGCATTATTCACTTTGTTAGCTGTCTCATCTTTTGGGCACTGCGTAAGTATTTGCAGTGCTTTAACTGGGAACACACTGGTGATCTTGTGACTTTTGGGAAATTTATTATCTGGTCACACAAATCATATGGTTCTGTTTGTCAATGCCACCATTATTTCCATATTTTTTGCAGTTCGACGTTGTTCCTCCAGAAACTGGATCTGTGAGTTCGTTGGGAAAAAAGATGGTGGGAGAGGAACCAATGAAGAAAAAAAACCCTGGGGCTGTAAAGATCAGTCCTTGGACATTAGCACGATTGAATGGAGAAGAGGTTTCAAAGGCAGCTGCTGAGGCAAGAAAAAAATCCAAAATCTTGCAGCCTGTACTCAGAAGGGATGCCCCTTTCGGACTAGAACCTGAAAGTAGCTTTGGCAGCAGTGGCCGTCGAATGGTCCCAAGGCCTGAGAATAATAGAAAGCGAGCAAATAAGCGGGTGCGCCTCCCAGCTGAATTACCCCATGGGCCCCTGCCAACAGTTTCTGTTAAAGCAGTTGAGAAAGGTTTCAATGAGACATCAACTAGTCTGGCCCCTCTTCAGCTTGAAGCACGCAGTGCTTTCCAAACAAGCAGAGCAATGTCAAGCTCGGCTGGGATAGTTTCTTCTTCTCCTGAGAGTAGTTTAGACTCACCTGACATTCATCCATTCCGTTCTTCATCGGGAGCTGAACAGGTGAGGCGGCTCACAGGTCTGCCTACCATTGGTGCAGTTGCTCAGGGGGTAATCCCGCTGTCAAGGTCTACCAGTGATGGTTATGAAGCTTCTGGTGGGGAAGATAGTGACCGAGTTCCTTCCAGAATTGTGCAGAGGTCAACAAACTGGAGTAACCTTCTCTTCGGCTCTGGTCATGATGAGAGGGTTATTAAAATGAATGCTTCATCTTCTACCCAGGCTTACAATAGAAAGCTTTGACCAATTATGAATTTATGAAGTTTCAATCATTTTGATTCCTTGAAGGGGAATAGTTCAACATTCTTTCATTTATTGGCCAAGGTGTTTCAAGCTCCAAGTGACAGACTGCTTTGCCAAAGTGAATTGGTAATGAGCTTTGAGCTCTCCGAATCAGGGCGCTTCATGGGGAGGACATCGATGAGGCTGTACAGAAATATTAAAATTTGAGTTCTACCAAGATGAATATGCTTTGTATTTTGCTTGAGCTTCATTGCTTTGTCTGGTGGGTTTCAGGGATTGACAACATCGTGAGTTTGCTGTATCCTGCTTGCGATGCTCCATTTGTCATCCTTGTGTGGTTTTTGTTAGAAATCAATTCCTCTTGGATGGCTTTTGTTCAACTTTTTACTGTTACTAACAATTCTCTGGACAGACTAAAAAATTTCGTGTTTCCATTGTCATATATCTCGATCGCTTCACGCTTTCAGCAATTGCTAATCTTTGCAGGCTGCAATCGAAGTCTGCTTGTTTAAATGGCGTAGAGTCTGTTTAAACTCTGGATCTGTTATGAATGATGAATCACTTCATATGCATGTATATACAAACATGCATAGAATCATGTCGACTCACCACATATTGGCAAAACAGATCTCCAACTTCTCCTATCGTGAATGCAGCATAAAGCAAGTTAGAAACCGAGAGTGTGGTAGAAAAGTAGGGCTACCCGATTATTCATAATCAAAGCAAGGCCGCCGATTCTGGATCCAAGAGGTTGTGGACTTGGAGAAAAGCCTGCAAATCTCTTAGAACTTTTAAGACTAACCTTAGAACTAAACAATTATTCTACCGTTGGGTAATATTAGGTACAAATTTTAAATAGGCAAGTTTTGCATAAGTCTTTTGTAAAAAATAGATCACACTAATAAAGAATAGTTTTTTTTATACTTATTTTTAGATGGGGTTCACTTTTTTACAATGGCTTGTACAAGATTTGTCTATTTGGTGCTTGTACAAATAATTTCTAGTAATAATATTCTTGATTTTAACATTTTCACACTTCTAATAGTCTAATAAGGTTTTGGTTTTCCTGTTCATGCAATTTTGAATGGAGACTCTAGAGTAAGGCTGTGCATCTGAACTGGATTTTTATCCGGTCTGGTGCGAAAACCGGATATCCGGCAGATCCGGGCGGTTAACCACCCGGATTATTACCATGCGGTTAACATAAATTTGTAACCGCCTGGATCCGGACACGGATCCGATTTGGCCATGCGGTAACCCGTGACCGCACCGCACTATTTAAATAAAATTACTAATTAGGTCAAGCCGAAACACTTATCATCCCAACCTCCAGGTGATATTCTCGATTCCTCACTCTCTCGTTTGCTCTCGCTGGCCAAAACCCTAAGCCATTTTCTCCCTCTCTTCAGTCTCGATCATCTCACCCTCTCTTTAGTGTCATCAGCACAGACCCATCATGGCACAGTGTCCAGGTTCATCGATGAACCTCGGAGGGGTTCACGACTGTAAGGGTTCCTTGCTCTTAGTTACCATTTTCTTGATTGAACATATAGATTTTATCTTATGGAACGTTGAATCTGCAGTCACTTATGCCATTAGAATGTACTACTAATATCATATGAATTTAGTAGGTATTTCCTCTGTTTCCCACTTTGGCTAGATCTAAGTTTATGTGTTTGTAGATCTGAGTTTATGTGCTTGTACATCTAAGTTTCTATGTTTATAGATCTGCTTTTTTATTTTAGATCTGTTGGTATGGTACCCGTATTTACTCAATCTCAAATCTAAGTTTCTAAGTTTCTGTTTTTTCCTTCCCTTTTTTATTGTGGGTTTTATTAGTCTCTCATGGTGGGTTACGTGTTTGGGTTTCTTCATAACTAACATATACGATGCACCAGTTTCTCTCTACTTCTGGTTCTCTATTTTCCATCTAATCTTTTTGTTTACTCTTTGAGCATGGTAGGATTTTGAAGCTTATATTTTTAGGTCGGCTTCAGAAGAGGATGCCCACTAATTTTCTTCAACCAGGTGATCTATCCATCTCTCCCTGATCTAGCTCTGTAGTATTACCATTCCCAATCTGTCTATTATTTAGTTTTGGATCCTGTGTTTTGTGCCCTTCATTCTTGTCTTTTCTGTTTTCTGTAATTGGTCACCACCCTCCCCACTTAATGAGTTTTTCTTAACTTTTGTTTGATGAATTCAACACTGTACAAGCCTCTTGAGTTTCTATTTTGTTATTTTTGTGGCACTAAATGATGTAATGAAACTCCCATGTTCACAAGCAATTTCTAAATGAAACAAGACATTCCTTTTAGCTTTTGCAAAAATTTGTTTCACTTTCAATAGGAAATAAGGAGTGAAGTCTGAATTTTGTTTTGGTTGACATGTCTAGGAGGATTAAGAGAGGTATCTTAAATCACGGTATTTATCATTTTGTCTTGCAAATTAGATGGTCTTATTGAATGCTTTTCTCTCTATTTTGATAAGCTTATGGAATGCATTTCGATGCTATGGTATGGTTCATTTGGTGGTATGGTATGCTATGGAATGCAAATTTGTAATTGCATTTTGATGCAATTACTAATCAATTTGGTGGTAAAATATCTAGTCTAATTTTTTAGGGGAAATGACTAGAATAGTGGAAGCTACTGTTGGTGGGATTACATGGACTGATAAGATATGTTAGCTGCTGCCGAAGTAGTTTCTTAATTAAAGCTTTGGGTGTTTGGTTTTCTTCAAAAAAGAAAAAAGAAAAAGAAGATCTCCATAAAGTTGCAGTTTGGGTACTAATAATTCTTCAATAGGCTTGGTTTAATTATTTGCAATTTCTAATTGTTCCATCTATTTGTAATATATGTTATGGGTAAAACTGCACCATATTGATTTTCTTATATCAACACATGATTTGGCAGATGCTTATGTCAAAATAGTTTCCTTGTGCAGCTTACCCCAATTCCAGATTGAAGATGTGAAGAGTAGTAGCATTGTTTTTTTTGTTTTTGTTTTTTATGATCTGTTAAGAGTAGTGACATTGTATTAGTTTAATTAATTGTGATGTATTATTATTTATTTTTTTATTTGTAAATTTATGTTGTACATTGTTATGTAACAACAATATTACCTATTTTGCTTTTATTTTGTTCTTCAATTTATTTTTTAAAAAAACTTTTAAAGTGTTTAAATTATTTTAAAAAAATCTGGACAATTTGAACATTATATCAGATTTTATATTTTTTTTAAAAAAAGTGCTATAATTTTTTTTTGAAGTTACAATGTTTTATTTTTTTTTAAATTTATTACAAAACCCGGATATCTTGGTTTTAAGTCAAAAAAGCAAAAAATCCGGATATCCAGTTACAACCCGGATATATGGTAATCCACCCGGAATAAATCCGGGCAGATAACCGCCCGTTTTTGAATCCGGATCCGGTTATGGCCGGATATCCAGATAAACACCCCTACTTTAGAGCATTGACAATGGCTAGACCATTGCCAAGTCTAAAATAGAATTCAAATATGGTGTTTTGGCCATAATATGGACTTCTAGCTAAATTAGTCCACATTGGATTAGCTATCCCCAAATCTAAAAAATAATATAATATTATTAATTCCCAAGTCAGGAGGTTCACTAATCACAGACATTCTACAATCCCCCATCAGTTGAAACCCAAGGATACAAAAACCAGTAAACAATCACTCTGATGGATAGATTAGCATCTTTAGCATCCAAATCAACATGAAATTATAATCTGTTTTGATCTTTAGTCCAAAGTGTGTGTTCTCTTTTCCCACGTACTCTCAGCAATCAAACAGAGGGTATCCAAAATGATAGAGTAGATACCAATCAAACAAACCCAAAACAACCAAAATCATCACAATTCGACTCAAATGAGAAAAAAAAAATTTTTGAGGGCGAGAGAGAATTAATAAGAAAAAGTCCATGAATAATTAAAAAAACCTTGCAAATGTCATTAACGAGGTAGCCAAAAAAGAACCCAGAAGAGCAAATGAGGAATTGCTTCCATATAGGCCGGTCTGAGAGGGAAATCCCAAAGAGGGACCTGGCTCAGTCTTCGCTCTTCATTCTTTTTGCTCCGCGAACCCTGACTGTCCGATCACTCCCCGAACAAAATAGTAAGGCTGATACAAGCACAATCAAATAAAGCAGGCCTAGCAGAACAGCTTGTCTAAGCGTTGCATGGTGTTTTCCATGGGGAAAAAAAACCGAGGAAGAAGAAGAAAAAAAAGAACAGAAAAAGCAGTAGGTTTACTACATCACGAAGAAAAGTATCGAAGCTGAAGGGAACAAAACCTTCTCCGATGATGCCTGCCTCTAGAAACCGAAAGAGACAACGAAAGAGGTGTTTGGAAATTGGCAGCCGGCTTTGAGGCTTGAAAGTCGGGAGGTTGCTGGTTGAAGGACGGCGACAGGTTGAAGAAGACCCAGGCTTCGGGAGAGAAAGAAAAGAAAGAAGAAGCAATAGAGAGGTGATCTGCAACGAAAAACCGAGGGAAATGACATGGGCAGGTAGTAGAAAACAAATAAAAAATTCTTTGGTCTTTGTACAGTGTCTCGCTATGTCTGGCGAGGTCTTTAGATTTACTGTATCATTTATGTCAAACTTTCTATCTATGGCTAGGCCATTGAAGATCCATTTCTACAGAATTGTAGTCATTTTGAACTTGCATTTGGCAATGGTGAGGCCATTGCCAATGCTCTTAGCATCTTTTTTCCCTGCCTGAATGTGCATGATGAGAACACATTCTAGATAGCTTATTTTGTAGGGTTCCTCACAAGTAAAAGATCTCATTTCTATGCATTTTAGCCTCATCATAAAGTCGACGCATTTCCTGACGCTCTGTAATTTTCTCTCATATTTCTCCAAATGAACTCATTTTTCTCTACTATCATATGATTTATTTTTCAGCACTCGGAACCATTTACTTTGCCTTTTCTATGCATTACATTTGGCCACATTTCAAGGCAGATTTATTTCACTTTGCGTGCAATTTGGTCATTCATATTTAACTTGCTTATAAAAACCTATAGTGCTTTACAATTTGATATACCACGTCAAATCATATCAGTTTATATAATTACTTTTGCAAGATCCCTGCATAGATCAAACTTTTCTTTTTCAAGAACTCTGTTTTGTTTCATGGATGAAAAATATCGTTAGGTCATAAGACATAGCTCATTCATCAGTATTCAAACGAGTTCAAAGATGCCAAGAAAACAAAAAACAAAAATAAAAATAAAAACAAAAACAAAGGACGAGTAAAACTAGAAAATGGGAACCGAACAAGACTGCTTTGTGGTGGTAAGATGTATTAAACTGATGCTGTTTCCTAGCATGGTTATTTTCAAATTTCAACCAGGTTGTGAAAGGGCATCATAACCCAGTTGAATTTTTAGCCTGGCGACACCAAAATCAGCATCTAAACAGGATATGGAAGGCTCAGGTTATGTTTAGGTATAAGTTGATGGCAGATATTTTGTAAATAATAATAAAAAAAAAGTAAATAAATAATAATAAAATATTAAATAATAATGAATAATTATATAAAATAATAAAATATAAATAAATAATAATAATAAAATAATAAATAATAATAAAATACGCTGAGAATACTCACACATGTGACAACTTCTCATGTCTAATATCCAATACCTAATTTGTCTGAAATAACAGTTTTGTGTCCATTCTCGAAAACTAAAATGAAACTGCAAATCTTGTCTAATGGGATAATGCAATAGCCATCCAAGATGATGAGAGCATTGTTATTAGATTATGTAGATGTAAAGGACACTTTTTATATAATAATAAAATAATATAAAATAAATTTAATTTTAACTATTTTATTCACATCAAATATCTACATTAGATTATTCATTTATTTATTATATAGTAATAAAATAATATTAACCTTAAAAAATATTTAATTTGAATACTTTTAATTTATTTAATTTTATCATGAATTTAAATTTAAATTTTTTAATTAATTTAACTCATGAATTAAAACTACTGGATCTGGTGACGAAATTAAAATCACCAGGACATATCTATGATTCTATGCGAGAGAAAAGAGAGGGAGAGTTACAAAAAAATTAATAAAATAATAATTTGTTGATTGTACAGTTGTAACTAAATTTGATATTTTCTTTTCAATTATTGTAACTAAAAGTTATAAAATTTGTATTTGCGTAATACGAGTGATTTTGATGTCTAATAGGTAAAAAATGACTTTAATTTTAAATTTATTTATTCCGATGAGACTGCTTGAAGTGCCCATAGATGAAATTGACATCAAACCTCCTCCTTTTTTTTTTTTTTAAATGTTGGAAGCTGACGTTATGGATCATGCTCTCCAACACTAGAGGTGAAGCTCGAGTAAGTAGTCCACATCATTGCTTACTCTAAACTGCAACATCCTTCCTTTCATTATATACTAAAAAGATCGAAAGTCCAACACGTCTCTGAAGATAAGAGAGATCTTCTCGAATTCTCTACTCAATCCGACGGTCTAATTTATAGAGAGAGATAAATATATAATAAATAGATATTACGGATTCAAATAGGGGAAAACTATGAATCCAAAGGTTTTGATTCAAAAACTAAAGAATCAAAACCTTTGGATCCACGAATGAGTTACTTCTGTTGCATGCCAAAACTTCACACACAACACACGCTCTGCAAATTGCAAGGAACGATGTCGCAACTGCACCTTTCTCGAAATGTTACATCTTATCACAAACTCAGTGTTGATCTGCAGGCTTCAACGGGAACTGAATAATAAACATTCAGAAATGTTGGGATAATATTGCTGGAGCAGGGCCATTTCAGTGCAATTCAGCAGAAGTGCTACATGCAGTCGGCACATGCAAACGATATGTAAACGATTGTACGAAATGAATAAAAAAAAATTATAAAAATAATTTTTTTTTTTCATGTAGGTCCCATATTAATTCACTTTTTTCAAAACGATTGCACGCCACTTGCACAACCACGACTGCAAATATCATTTCTCGCAATTAAGGAGGCCTTTTATCTTGAGTTGTCAGTTCTGTCACATTATTTCATCAAGTAGTTAAGTGAACACTTGAGCTAGTTCCACTCACCCCTTTATAAACCAACAAAACAAACCAGCAAGCTCATTCTGATATGGTTTCATAAAATTCTTTAGATCTAATTTATAATAAAATTAATTTTATAATCTAACATACCTCATCAAGCTATATCAATTTGTAGATTTATTTTTGTATAATCCCATTGTAACTAAAGTATATTCCTTTATGATATTGTATAGGCTAATACAGGATTACAAAATTCAAAAGACCATCAAGACACACATGAATCAAAGCCTTCTTTTCAGAGGATCCCAAGGTCCTTACTCCTTAGAAGGATGTAATCAGTAAATTTAATACTGCTGCTAAATGGATGAGTGCTTATTGGCACTGAGATATCGCGATTATTACCACACGGAATTGGAACAAAGTCATTCAATATTATACCTGATCTTGCTTTAAATAAGTATCATGAATGATAATGCGAGCACAATAAGATCCAACACAAATCCCACTTTTATCAGGAACATGAGAATTAAAACAAACCATAATGCTTAACAAAACAGAACCGCACTGTTGTCGATCAAAAACAAGAAGTAAGACCAAATTCAGAATTGAGATATCATCTAAGGGTATTCATTCATTCATATGGAAAGCTTCACATACTACAAACCAGAAACGAATGTAGCAAGGAAAAGACAGCCCAAAAGAGAAAAAGTAATTGAAATAAAAGTTTGGAGCATCCATTTCAGTGGTCACTAACCTCATCCTAAATCAACTTATCACAACTGAAACTATATGAGGGACCTTCCCATCATCAAAGGGCAAGCTAACATACTCCCTAGCAAACTCCTCAGCAATTTCGATGGCTAGCTCCCCATGAACTGCCTTGCAATACATATACAATACCGTGTTCGCTGCGGCATTGTAAAGCAGAAGTAGCATAAGCAAAGTAGAGGTCACCACAATCTGCACAACAAACCCCCAACTTTTCCACCCTTCACTTGCTCCATCCGATCCCACCGCCGAAACCGCACCCGTCCAAACCACAACCCCCGCAAAAGTTCCAAAAAGCAACAACAACGACAGCGCCACCCCTCTCATACCCTTGATCAAACTCGCACTCCGCCTCAGCGGCTCGAAACCCCAGCTAGATTCTACCACCACAACCACATATGCGAGGGTCCAATTCACTTGCAAATATACAAATACCATAGCCAAAAGAAGCAACACAACCCCGTAAAGCGTTACAAAATAAGGTGAAAAATACTCGACCTCAATCCCAAACAGCTCGATCACTCTCGTAACGAGGAACAAGAAAAGCCCAAAAGCAATGGCAAACAGAGAGAGAATGACCTGGGAAATTATGAGAGTCGCCAAGAGGGGAAAGAAAGAAGTGAAAATTGATTTGATGGCCGAGACAAACTTGACAGGTCGGCCGTAGAAGCCGTGGAAGACGCTGAAGGTGATAGAGCCGACGGCGAAGAGAGAGAAGGCGAAGACGAAGAGGGAGTAGAGGAGAGAGAGGATAAGGGTGCTGGAGGAGATGGGTGGTTGCTGTTGATGATAATGGTCATGGAAATTAAAAGGGAGAGATCTGAGGAGGACTTGGGAGTTATTAGGCGTGGGATCGGTAAGGAGTTGTATAAGCGTCGGGTAGACGACGAGGGAGAAGGAGAGAGGGAGGAGAAAGAGGACAGAGAGGGCGAGGAAGTGACGAGAGTGGGCATTGAGGATGCGCTTCGATTCAGAGAGAACGGTGCAGATGCCCAGACGCGGTGCTGGTCCTGCTGGCGTTGCCATGCTGGAATCGAATTAATTGTCCGAGTGTCAAAAATTAGCGAGCTTGGAGATGAACGAAAAAGCGTGATGATGGAGGAGGAAGAAGAAGCAGACGGACGAGGAGGAGGAGGAGGCGGAGGCCGCGGGATTCTTTTGTAGTTTGCTTTCTTTCTTCTCCAGAAAGGTAGATTGGATTGATTTCAGTGATCAGCTTGTTAAGCTTGTGATGGGGGAAATGGTCAGTCTCACGGATAAAATAAGAAGATAAGAAAAAGAAGACCGACAAGCAAAGACAGAGACAACAACAGCGTCGTTTCCGTCACTCAACCCGGTATGCTGAGTATATTCTGGATGATTTATGAATAAAAAATGATATAATTTATAAATAATAATAAATAATTTATAAGTGTAATAAATATACGAATGTAGTACAACACATTCTATATTCAATGAATGACCATTATAATTCTTATTTAGTCATATATTCCTATTTTTCATGTTTATGTATCCTCTTCATTTATAATTTGTCATTCTCTAAGGTCATGTATCTATTTTAAATCATGTATTTTCTCATGTCTATAAAAGGGAGTCTTAAGGGGCATTTGTGGTAAGACACACAATAAGAAAGTTAGGAGAAATAATATTGAGCTCATAAAGAATTAGTTTCATATATTGTGATCTCTCAATTCTTTTGTTATTATTATTTAGTTTTATAACACGCTATTAGCATGAAACTCTATCTAACCGTTGTGTTCTTTTGATATTTGCATAATATTTTTCAAGGAAAATGCTGGGCATCCCGCTTAGGGATCCCGCTGGAGCTTACCGCTATTTGTTTTTTTTTTGTTTTTTTTTTTAGTTTTTTTTCTTAGTAATTAAGAAATTATTATTTAATAATTATTTAATTTTTTTTATTTTTAAAAATATGTAAAAGTGTAAAAAAATGATGTAAAAAACATCAAAAAATAAAAAAAAAAAAAAAATTTGCCTAGCGGGAGTCCCAGCTGTAGGCGTAGCAGCGTCCATTTCCCAAACAGCGGTAAGTTTCTATTCTATAAATAGTAAATACTGATATTTGCTTATTGCAATATATAAAAATTATTTTATGAAATTTTGATATGATCTGTATAATATTATACTCTTATCGATGCAATGAATATTCTTGTCTTTCATATGTTAGTTTGACTTTAAATATTTTCTTTTCATTCAATACTCTAGTAATAAAAGAAATGAATTTTCTCTGCCTTATCTCGCCTGCATTTTTTGTTTGGTTACTTGGCTGCACTCAATACAGTTCATCTTCTCAATCCAGTTTAAAATTGAGTTTATGTAACTGACTCAGTTTTCCATCTCTCTCGTGGAGCCCAGATGGCTGAGGTCATGTTTATTACTTTGCTATGGTTTATTATTTTTGTCAACACGTTGCAGTGCAATTTGCACAAATTTTTTGTCTTTTGCGCCACCAGCCTTTATGAATGGTAGGTGAACATTTGATTTAACGGTGGACTTATTTATTTTTATAAATTTATTTAAATTTATTTCAATATCTAAATAGATATAAACTCATCTTAAATAAATTTTATAAAATCCATTCAACAATCTCAACTCGTTACTATTCATAAAAAAATTCAATTCAATTCAATTCAATTTAACATCTAAACACAACCTTAGTTTCAGATAAAAAAAATCGTACTAAAGAGGTCCTTCACCAAAAGGTGAAGCTTACGAACTGTCCAAGAATTCGAGTTTCCAAACTCTTGACAATTCCAATTTATGAGTTTCATGGTGATTGGCAGGATTACTTAGCAGCCTCTGCCAATTCATTTTGCTTTGTACTGTCCAAACATTGGTGAGGTTTGAGTCTTTTCATGATCACTTCTGCATTCACATTACTCATTTTTCGTGTTAAAACAACTGAGTCCAAAGTCATAATAATATCAACAACCTCATTATCTTTCATAGAGGGCTCAACTCAAGCTCTTCTTTTCCAACTAGATAGACTTTTGGATCCACTCTTAGCAATTCTTTTATCACCAGTAGAGTTAGAGGGAATGCTAACCTGGATATGGGACTTCTTGGGAACTTCCACGTGGGGATCTTGAATTGCCTTATCGACTATCAATTTCATCCTTGCAATCATGGGTTAATTATTATCCATTACTTCCATTTGGGAGATGCGACTAGAACCTTCCACATTTGAATCAAATACAATAGATCCCTAGTCCACTTTGCTTTGACATGCACGATTTGAATTGTTACCAAAGCCATCATCTAATAGCTAGTCACTCCCTAAAGTTAAGGGATTTAGCTAAGAATCCCTCCAAAATTTTGCTGCTTGCGACTTCTTTCCTTTTGGGATTGGTTTAGTGAAACCTTCGTCGGAATGCTTCCACTGGTTAGCTTCTATTAATGCCCTTGGAGCTTCTTCATTCTTCTTCTTTTGTGAATCTTTTAGAGTGGATTGATTGCTGGCCCTCAACGAGTTCCATATTGTGCTTGGGAACCTTCAACTACACTTTTGCCTAATACCATTATGGAGCATCTTCTAGTAGTGTGTTTGATCATACCACAGTGATAACAAAGTTTGGTAACCTCTCATATTTGAAAGGACCCGACCTCTGGCAAGGGATTTAGTAATATCAACCAGCACTTCTACATGTAAATACTTACCCAGTTTGCTCTACTGCCATCTGTATTAACCATAAGAACCTCCCTTACTGACTTCCCTAGTCTCTCCCTCGTGCTATAATTCTTACCTGCAAAAGGCATGCCATGGCATTGGATTCAAAAAGGTTCAAAATCAACAAAATCAAATTGCATATCCTTCATAGAAAACTCTCCTTCACATTCTTTCAAACAAACCAATGACTTATTAAATGACCATGGACGTCCTTGCATGATCCTCCTCTTATTTTTATCTTCTTGGAATTCAATCAGGAACTTATTCCTTCCTTAAAGATTGTCTTGCCTTCAGGTTGCCATAATTTAGTCAAAGTTGCTTTGAAAGCACATTTGTTTTTCTCCTTATCTGCAATCACGTAAGCCATAATACATTTCTTACTTTTAGCAGTCGACCACAAAATGTCTTTTTCATTAACATCAACTTCATGTCGTTCCTCTTCTGTTAGTTTAAGCCTCTCACAGAGTCTAGAGATTTCATTCTTCATCCTCTGAATCTCTTCTGACATTCTGCTTAAGAGATAACATTTTTAGTTTACTAGAAAACCAAGAGAGAAAAAACCCCACCTTCACGAAATTGAAAGGACTCCGACATTTACAATTTAAGGGTGCAAGCAACTTAAATGATTTGATAATTACTTATTCTTTATTATTTGTTTGATATAATAAAAAAGAAATAGTGGATAAAAAGTAACTTTGAATTAGGTTATTCACTACTATTTAATATTTTATCATAATTTTTATATTACTTTTCACTACGATTCACTATTATTTTTTTATTACTATTTATAAATCACCTTAATACCCAAACGTCGCACATTTTTTATATAATTAAAGAGAATGGTTTTCCATATATTAATAAATGTAAAGCCATTTTAGCCTCTCTTTTTTCTTTTTTTTTTTCTTTTTTCTTTCCTTTCCTTTCTCTTAACTACTGCAATCACGTAGTTACATGAAATTTATGATTCCGGTGAACATAGAGATTAAGATGATGTTTGAGTAATGAGATGGGATAAAAATTCTGTAAATAATAATGAAATTGTTTATGAATAGTAGTGAAATGATTTGAGTTAAAAAAATGAGAGATAAAAAGTTAAATAAAAATATTATAAATTTCTAATATATATTTTTAATATAATTTTTGTTTTAAAATTTGAAAAAAAAAATGTATTCTTTTTTGTGTTTCATTAGAAAGTTTAGGAAATTGTAATAAGTTGGTAATGATTATATAAAAATGTTAAAAATTTGAAATTGAAAAATTGATTATGTTTGATTGATATTTGACATGAAAATTATAAAAACTTTGATATGAGATGAGATGCTCACTTCTCAAACAAGCCCTAACTTTTAGGTGCTTGAATTAAATCATAATTTGCAAGTCATTGATCTACTAAACTATTCTTTTTGTCTCCGTTTAATTTTTTAATAGGAGATTGACAAAGACACATAATTTTTCAAATGTGATTTTATTGTAAATCAAATATGTCTTCCTCATTCAGTAAATAAATAAAAGAACTCATATATATGCCAATAAGCCACATAAACAGTAACAAGACAAGGCTATTCTTTTAGTTCTTAACAAATTGTGCATATTCATGATTCTAAAACCTCACCGCTGTTAAGAATTCATATTACAATTTTTTTTTTAATTTTCACACAAAATATAATAAAAAATTTAACTTTTTTAAATATAATAATAACAATAATAATATTTTATTTAATTTTTAACTTTTATTTAAAATCATTTTATCTCATCTCACTATGCAAACTACACCTATATTTTGACGCTATTTTCCCTTCATGGCAAAAGAAATATCTCAATATTAAATCACCAGATCCAATAATTTATTTTAAAAATATAAGGATACACGAAATCTTTTTTACAATTTTATTCATATATTTTTTAAAAGTGAAGTGATTGGATAGAAGAATGTTACTCTTCATTTTTTTTTTTTCAATTCTTCCATGGATAGTCGGCATGCGTAGCCGCAGTGCAATCCACGTGCCATGTTAGCCCATTTTTTTTTTAAACAGATATTGAAAAGAGAAAATACAGAAAGATGAAAACAATACAGCCCTCTTCTTCTTCATGGAGCTCCTCTTCATGCGTAATAGAGCTTATCTTCATGGGTTGGAAAAAATCAATCTGTTTACTGTGGGTTTTTCCACAGATCGATAAAGAGTTTTTGCATCAGGGTTCACAACCTTCACTTTCCATCCTCCCCTTTCATTTTCGTCCTCTCCCTCTATCTGGGTTCATTACTCATGGCGTGGTACTTCTTAACCTATTTATTCGAAACAAGAAACGTAGATTAAATTTTTGCCTGCAAAAGCTTTCCTACTTCCTGGCCATATGTGACCTTACTTTGGCTGTTATTGGCTAGGGGCTATGGCTGCCTTCTGATCTCAATTATGAGATTTTTTTTTTTTGAATCTCAAAGTTTCATATTCTTTGTCTTGGTTATCATTCGGGATAACTATTTCTTCTTCTTATCTGAAAATCCAGCTGAATTAATAAACTATCTCTCATAAGACTTTCTTTAAGTCCAATAACAAAGACTCTCTCATATCCCACTTATGCAAAAACAAGAATTTCAAAGAAGCCATTGACATTCTCTGCAAACAAAAGCACTTAAGGGAAGCAGTGTAGTTGCTTGACCAGATTGACCGATCCTCTATTTCGGTATACTCAAACCTCGTTCAGCTTTGTCTCCAGCATGGTGCTCTTGAAGAGGGTAAGAAGGTTCATGCTCATACCAAAGCCTCCAAGTTCGTGCCCGGGTCTTCATTTGTAATAGTTTTTTAGATATGTATGTGAAATGTGGGAGGATGGAAACACGAATGGGCACAATCAGGAGTGAAATGGAGAACATTCGGAAAAGAAAAAAAAAAGACGGGGAGAAAAGGATTCGTAGAAGGGGAAAACGAATGGGAGGATGGAGAAGAAGAAACGAAGATAAGGGTTTGGAAAATGGAAAATGAAGGGGAGGGGGAAGCCGAAAACAAATGAAACGAACCGTTTCAGTTTTACACGTGGACATCGGTTGCAAGGCGCTTTCTCCATCCGACTGCAACAACTAATTTTTTTTTATCATCTTCTCATCATTTTATTATATAATATTAAATAATTAAAAATTATTTATTATATTTTATTTATAAATAATGATATACTTAAATATTTTAAAAAAATAATAATAAAAATGATAATAAATAATTAAAAAAAATAGAACGATAAATATTTAATTTATTTTTATTATTGTTAAAAAATCTAGTCACCGACATCTCCTGTCATAACCCAAAGCCACACCAAACGCCCTGACTCTCGACTCCCTCACACCAATCATACCGATTTTCCGCCACGAGACCCCTCCTTAACACCCTTAGACGCATTCACTACCCCGGCCCGACCATACCTTCCCATGTGAACTGCTCTTCATGATCATCACCGCGAACCCAAAGGTTCAGGTATTGTACCGTTAACGATTGCGTGATACTCACTTTCTTTAACTGGTTTTGCCTTCTCAGATCTTATTCGCATTGTATGTACTCTTCCTGCATCCTTGATTTTCAGTTACAGAGCCACATCTAGCTCTCTTTTATGTTTCTGGAAGTTGTTGAGTTTGTAAAGACTAAATTGATGAAAATAGATTGGATCATTTGAAAAAAGACGGATCCGAAGAGACCCATTTCTGAAAATTGGAGTTCGGATCCTCTGATAACGTCACTGTGCATAATTGCCAGTTTCGTTCAATGAATGCCTTAGACATCTTAAGAGAATCGGTTAAGATTCTCCGCTACAATCTGTCGGGTTTTATGATGATTACTTCATTGCTCATTTGCCCCGTAGCTGCCGTTTTTCTACCCAATGTGTTAGCAAATCATTCGATCGTGAAGAGACTGATTATTGAGCTTTTGTTGGTGGCCAAGTCCAGTGGACTGCCTCTCACGCCTCTTGTGAAACAGTCATGCCAGCATTTCGCCGAGATGGTTGTTTCATCAGCAATATGCTTCCCCTTGTACGTCACGATGTCGTTGTTATCAAAAGCTGCAGTGGTTTATTTGGTAGATTGTAGTTATTCGAGGAAAAAGTTCTCTGTGTCTAAATTTTACATGATCATTGCCAATATTTGGAGGCGGCTAGTTTCGACCTATGCGTGGGTCTGCATTTTGGTCGTTGGCTGTGTCACATTGTTCTGTGTTATACTTGTTGCCCTGTGCAATGCATTTGCTGTAATTGGGTTGTCTCCGGATATGATAGTCTATGCTGCAGTAATGGCAGGGCTTGTTTTCTCGGTCATTTTTGCCAATGCAGTCATTATTTGCAACATTGCTATTGTGATTTCAGTATTGGAGGATGTTTCAGGACATCAAGCAATGCTGCGGTCCAGTGTGTTGATTAAGGGCCAGACTCAAGTGGGTCTTCTGATATTTCTTGGATCCACTATTGGGATGGCTTTTATTGAGGGTTTGTTTGAGCATAGAGTGAAGACACTGAGCTATGGAGATGGGTCGTCAAGGATATGGGAAGGGCCTCTTTTGGTGGTCATGTATTCGTTTGTGTTGCTAATTGATTCTATGATGAGTGCGGTTTTCTACTTCAGTTGTATATCTTCCAATGTAGAAGCTGACACACTAGAAACAATGGCTATTTCTGCTGAAAGGGTGGGCATTTAATGATATTACCTTGTAAATATGATATATCAGTAAGAGTTTTAGTTTGAATGTCATGAAAATTGGAGCACCCAGAGATAATTGTGATCTTGATGGCTGATGCCATGCACTTTATCACCGTTAATGAGGATCAGTGTAATGGCATCAGTGTAATGGCATGGAAGTGTATCTTCACAAGCAAATTTGCAGCAGGTGGTAGCCACAAATGGCTGCTGATTCTTGAATGGATATTTGACTTGAGTACGTAAAGTTGCTTCCTGCTGATCACAAGGATGGGGATTGAACGAAGGTATCAAAGGCTCTGTATTGCTACATTGTTGGAGGTATATTATGTTTGGAAAATCTTTGGAAATTACAAGCTTTATTACTTTTAATGTATAATGCATATATTTCTATCATTATACATCATACAGAGTAATCTTCAAAATCATTTTAAGTTGTGTCTCTCTGTTTTTCTTTTAACGTGGCTTGATGTGGTTCGTCAGATTATAAAGTTAGTTTTGTTATAAAACAGATCTAACGGACATCTAATCATGTCAGTTTGTAGGATTATTTGTATAATTCATTGTAGATATAGCAGTACTCATCCATGAATGTGGTATGATCCTTGGATTCTTGGACCAGATGGTCATATATATATATATATATATATATAGAGAGAGAGAGAGAGAGAGAGAGAGATGATTTTGGATGTGGGAAACAGCTTTTCTAGCACTTTTGACTGTTACATGCCATGAACACTTTGCTCTTTCTTTGGACAAATCTCAAATTTGTAATGAGAATAAATTAGTGGAATTGCATGCTAAAGAGAGTGGTAATCAAGCCAAGCTCAGCCAGTCTTTGGCTTGCCTACCTGGGATCGACTCAAAATACTTAAGTTCGAGTCCGAACTCGAGATTTTTATTTATTATTTGTTCAATCTCGATTCGGTAAGCTAAACTCTCAACTCGAGCTCAGTTTGGCTCGAATTGTTTAAGTTTTATTTTTTAATTTTTGAATAAGATTTAATAATTAATAAATTAGATAAATAAAAAATAAAATATTTAATATTAAATTTGTACAACTAACAAGTAAAACTTCTATTAAATTATACTATTTTAAAATTTTATAAATAATTAATAACAATATATTATATACCTACATATATTATTAAGAAATACACATAAGAGAATAACATATATCAATTTCATATATGGTTCCCACGTACGTATATGAAATTATTAAATCGTATCGACTAATTATTATACAAATTATAAAATATAGTAATGAAGTATATTTAATATATAGACATAAGTAATTAAGTTACATATATAATATTTAATTATAAAAGTATATATACATAGGTGTATGTATATATTTATCAATATATGAATGAATTTTAATCTAGTCGAGCTAACGAGTCAACTCTGACATACACAAGCAGGCCTTAACAACCTTTAGTATAGTCGAGTGTTGTCAAGTATGTGTCATTTACTAATCAAGCTAGTATCTACTTTCACGAGCAAGTTTTTTTGTTTTACGAGTTGAGTTTAATTCGAATTTAACTAGACAAGTATCGAGCGAACTATCGAATAAACGGCTAAACATGTTGGCACGAGCTCATCTAGATGAGCCGAACAGGGTACAACATACAGGGCCCATCATTGCAAGCCCAAACCTTGGTGGTCAACGTGATTGAAGTAAGTTCGCTCGTTCGTTTGGTGTACCGACCCAAACTTGGCCCAGTTTTGTACTCACCCTGGTATCAGCTTCCGTAAAACATTCAGGAGGCTAAAATGTAGCAATGATTATTAAAATGGGTATGCATCGGTTTATCTAAAGATAAATCCTACTATTATAAAAATAAATTTATAATTGATATATAATAAGTTACATATATTTTTTTTAATAAAATTAATTTTACAATCTAACATATCACGACAAATCATGTTAATCATGTTAGAGTAATTCTATCTAAAAGTTAGGAAATTTTACATTTAGCTACCGTAGGACGATCAATATATTTGTTATTGTATTCCAGCTATCTAATAAATTAATACTTTTGTTATCACTTTGACTCCTTTCTTCTCTAATTCATCTTCTTCTAGTCTTATAATTATAATTGTAGTTCTAATTAGCTAGTGAAATATAATTATAATAATAATTCAATAATCTACTTTTTTTAATACAAATTTACAATCTATTGTTTTGTAATTATATTTATTATATGCAACATAAAATTTATAATGTCTTCCATTTCTTAAGCAGAATAGTATTGAAGCATTTAATCCACTTCTTGTTAGTGGTTTTATAGCAACATGTACCAATCCAATATATATGAAAGAATATTTTTATTTCATAAGATGTTTAATAGTATCTTTTGTTAATAATTGTATTAATTCATAATCATTATTTAAACTAATAGTTTTTTCTACAATTTTAATTGAATAATTAGTAAGAAATGATAATTTTGAAGAAAAAATGGATTGTTTATAAATTTAATTTTTTTGGAACATTAGCAATTGTTCAGTCTTGCAAATTTTTTTCTATATTTAATATAGTATAATTTTCTGATTGATGTTATCAGGTTCTATAGGTACACTAGCAGATGATTTGGATGAATCAGATCTGAATAAAGAATTCATTAAGACAGAATTTTTAAATAAGGATTTCTTATATTAAAAGAAAATAAGTATATCAATATCTTGAGGGAACATCACCGGAATCACCCTTAGAGCTTCCTAGCATAAACGGGTTAATCAACTAATTTTTCTTAACTTACCAATACAAGATTCTCAATATATTTCATTTTCTATTTTATAGTCTGTCATAGTTAAAAATCTATATTAGTAAACTTTTACTTTAAAAAAAATAAATAAAATAAGGATACTCAAATGATTACGTATTCTTTTAAGCTCATCTCTTAAGAAATTGCAATGATCATTCATATCATCTATAGCCGCTTGTCTATTTAAATAAACTAAATATTTATTAATCATTGCTTCTTTGTCTTGTTTCAATAATTATTGTTTTTTGTTAAGATCCTTAACTTTTCCAATCATTATTTGTAATTCAAGTCTAGTACTTAAAAAACAAAAACTCCTTTTATTTGTTTCCCATGAAATTCCATCTCATTTAAAGACTATTTTTTCTAAAAGCAAAAATGATTTATTAGAACAAATCTCTAGTAAATTAGATAATTAAATATTATTAATACTGCATTTACTTCAAAACAACCTCATATTAATGTATTAAGTAAGACATACTCGCCTATTTTATCTGATTATGAAATTCGTAATATCGAAAAAATACTTGGATAAGCAATTCAATTTAAATTCTTACTTCCTCCTGATTCAAAAGAAATAAATTCCCTAAATAAGTCTCATTAACTAAAGAAATTAATTTTTTAACAAACGAAAATATTAAAAAAAGAAAAATAAATAAATTTCTTAAAATTAAAATTAAATTACAAAAGAATTGAAGAAAAATTTAAAAATTTATTATTAATCTAAAAATTTAATAACTTTAAAACTATAGTTGAAAAAGAAGTATGTTCAAACTTGCCAAATGCTATCTAGAGTATAAAACAATATATAATTGAATTACCTTATGAGAAACAATTTTCTGAAAAAAAATATTCTTATTAAAAAGCTAGACCAATTCAAATAAATAATGAATTATTGAAATTTTGTTAAAAAAGAAATTAATGATTTATTAACAAAATGAGTAATAGGGAAAAATAAATCACCATGAAGTTATGCTGTCTTTTACGTTAAAAAACATATAGAATTAGAATGAGGAGTTCCTTGATTAGTAATCAACTATAAAACATTAAATAAAGTATTACAATGGATTAGATATCCAATTTCTAATAAAAAAGATTTACTATCTCGCCTTTATAATATTGTATTTTCAAAATTTAATATGAAGAGTGGATTTTGGCAAACCCAACTTGCTGAAAAAGATCGGTATAAAACATAATTCATAATCTCATTCGGACATTATGAATGAAATGTTATGCTATTTAGATTAAAAAATATTCATAGTGAATTTCAAAATATTATAAATGAAATATATACTCATTTCACTCACTTTTCAATAGTTTATATAGATGATATATTAATTTTTTCAACTTGAAATATTTAAATACATTTGTTCAAATTATTAAACAAAATAGATTAGTTATTTCATCACAAAAATTAAAATTATTCCAAAATAAAATTAAATTCTTTGGATATGATATCTATCAAGAAACTATTACCCCAATCTGTAGAGTAATAGAATTTGCTGATAAATTTTCTGATGAAATAAAAGATAAACAAGAATTACAAAGACTCTTGGGAATAATTAATTATGTTGCAGATTTTTAGGCTATTTTGTAAACTATTATTCAAAAGAT
Source organism: Carya cathayensis (assembly GCA_011037825.1). Classification (NCBI taxonomy): domain Eukaryota; kingdom Viridiplantae; phylum Streptophyta; class Magnoliopsida; order Fagales; family Juglandaceae; genus Carya; species Carya cathayensis. The sequence continues at coordinate 3,453,959 of QGSO01000197.1, forward strand.
AAAAAAGAAATCTATCTCCATGGACGGAAAAATATACAAATATTATAAAACAAATTTAAGTCTCACAATAAGAAATTATCATGCTTAGGAATCCAACTCCTTATACTTTTAAAATTGTTGAAACTGATGGGTCTAATCTTGGTTATGGAGGAATTATGAAGCAAAAATTATCAATTAATTCTAAACAGATTATTTGATTCTATTCAAGATATTGGAATCCAACCCAAAAGAATTACAGTACTATTAAAAAATAAATTTTAGCTATTGTGTTATGTATTCTTAAATTTCAAGATGATTTATTAAATCAAAAGTTTTTATTAAGAATAGATTGCAAATCGGCCAATGAAGTTTTGATCAAATATGTGAAAAACCTAACTGGTAAACAAATCTTTGCTAAATGACAAGTTATATTAAGTATTATTTATTTTGATATCAAACGTATTAAAGAAGAATCTAATTTTCTTTTTGATTTTCTATCTCGAGAATTTTTACAGAAAAATTATGCCATCCTCAAAATCAAGAGTAAAGTCTAAATCCTCATATGCTAGGTCACCATCTCCTCCCTATCATTCACATTGTACTTATGCAACTCTAAAACAATACACATTATTGGAAACATTTCTACAACCAATTAGGCCATTCTACAACTCATTCTCAAAATTAGCCTTTCCAAAATACCAACATATTCAATAGCTATTTCCCTTTCTCCTTTTACTCATTCCCAGATTATTAATCCTCTATTATTATCCAAATCTTTTGCGTCTTTTGTCATTATTATGTCCCACAGGCACGTAATCTTTTCTATTGAGGTTGAAATCCAACATCTGTCGGATCCCAAAAAATTACCCAATGCTTTTCTCTTACCAGATTGGTATCATGTCCCACAAAACATTAAGACAATCAAATATTTTTATGAGTTCATATTAATATAAACAGATTCAATTATTCTTTTTGAAATCTCTTATTCCCTTCAAACTTAACTTGTTCCACCTACATCTTCGATTATTACATTTCTTAAAGTTATTATTAAATAAGTTCTCACATCGAAACAATGGAAAAAAATCCTTATTTAACAAGGAAATTTTCTATTTAGTAATCTGTTCATATAATGCCAATAGCATTGCTCGTAATGTTATGTTCAACAAATTTTTCATGTAATGCCCATTTCTTAAAGAAATAGTGAGGATATAATATTTTTTAAAATAATAATACCTAATCCAATGTGGAGGTGCCTTTAATAGGTTAGTTAGTAAAAGTTAATTTTTTTACTTAAATCTGGATAGAATTCTACGAAATCCAATACCAATGCTCTGTTCACTCTTGTGATTTGCCTTGGAGTTTAATTTTCTGTTTTTTGCAAGTCCAAGATATACACTGAGTGTGCTCTTACGCCTTATTTGTTTTTACGCACTATTTCATTTTATTTCATTCCATCACATTAATTACAATTTTTTTAAATTTGCATATAAAATATAATAAATTTTTTAATTTTTTCAAATTTTATAACAAAAATAATATTAAAAAGTTATATTTTAACAAGATTTTATATAAATTTCAACTTTTATTTCATCTTATCTATATAACCAAACGAAACTTAGAAGCCTATACTATCAAAAAGTTGTCTAATGTGTGAAAATAACCGATCTACATTGCAATAACCAATTATAAGTTATCTAAATTATGAGATAATATGTAAGTAAATAGTAACTTAATCGTCAATTTTTTTTAATGTTATTTTTACTCTCAGGCCAAACGGTAATATTTTCACTTGACGTCTTTTCACATTTTCGTAGGTTTTTATATATTTTGATTTTTACGGTTGTTGTTGGGTATATAAGCATCAACCTGATTTTGTACATATTTTAATGTTTTGTATTAGAAAATAAAGTTAATTTAGGTTGTTGGACAGATTTTACATATCTTGATATATAAGTTGTTGATTTATGAAAATGAAAGATAAAAAAAGTATCTAACAAAATAAATAAAAAATATTGTTCTTATTTAAAAAGTATAAAAATTGGTTATTATTTAATAAATTAAGATGACTAATCTAATATTGGTTTCAATCTCTGAAGGGAGAGTTAAAAATCACAAGGGGACACTTTAGCTAAACTTTATCTAAACCAATGATAATGCTCTTTCAAGTTGGTATGAACTAAAATTGATAAAAACTGTTTTGTTTATAAAATTTTGAAATATTTGTTTTTTTAAAAAAAAAAAAAACCTAAAACCCTAAACCAGCGCACGCCGCATGCCCCTTCCCCACTTTGAAAAAATCCCGTCGGCTTCCCCTGTGTGAGCTTAAGCCATTGAAACCCAAGCCTCAGCAACCCAGTGCAAACGGCCGGTGAATGGTCCTGCAGAAGAAGAGAAATCAAAAGATTCCCCCATTTTCGACCTTAAGTCTGATATACAGTGTTAGGCTGCGATTGCTAGGGCTTAGAAGCTGCGCTTTCAAGGAAGCTTACGTTTGACTGGATGCTAGGGTTTAATAAGGCCTTCATTTGCTAGAAAGGTTTTTTTTTCCTCAAAAAAGACATCGTCATCCCTTTACTTGAGCTGAAAATGTCTCTACTGCAACACCTCTCCACTACAATTTCTTCATCTTCCGCTGCTTTCTTGGGCCAATCCAACTTTAATTCCAGGTACCATTTTGTTTTTTGCTGTTGGTTACTTAGAATGTTCCAAAAAAAAATAATCATACCACCCAAAGTTGTAAACTTCTATTTCCCATCATGAATCACGTGATCACATTTGTTCTTTTCGGGTTTCTCAGTTCTCTCAGCAACTAAACAGAACCTTTTTTCTTTAAAAATATACATATATGCAAAGGATCAGATTGAATGAACTTTTATGGTTTGTACGCTGCAGGACTAAGAACGTTTCGCTTCAGGTGAAAAGAAACAGCATTTTTAAATGCGTTGCTGCGGTGCCGAACGAATCTCAGACTGGTACGATTTTTTATCTCCTTCATTTCAATTCTAATTTTGGATAATGTCTTCGTTTTTTTCTTTAATTTTGTGTCTGTGATATATGGGGCCAATGTTGTTGCTGGAATTGTGAATTATTGGACACGGAAAATTTGTGCCCCGTCGTACAAAATTGCCACTTTAGTGAAAAATCGATTTAAACCAAAACGGAATTAGAAGCATCTCTTCTTACCATGCCCGTTGTGGATATTTGATATTTAATAATGCTGAGTATGTTCTGTATCTTTTGAAGCTTACAAGACAAATGTCTCTCGCAATGGAAACTTGGCCAAACTTCAAGCGGGTTACCTTTTTCCTGAGGTATATAATGCATGTGCGCCTATTTTCTATTATTATAATTGTACCATTGCTAAAAAAACTTCATTCACTCGACTGTGATTGACCTTATGGTACATGATTTCTTTTCTGGTAGAACCATAGAATTATATTATCAGCTTCTTAACTCATTTCTTCTTGGATTTTAGTTCATCTAAGATTTAACTACTTTTTGGAGCTTTCAAATGTTTCTAGTCTTTGATGATATTCTCCTATGGGTGATTTGATGGTTTTGGGTATACTTTGTGTGTGCCAGCTCGTTTGGATTGTGAGATGAGATGAGATGAGTTAAGATGATTTGTGAATAGTAGTGAGATTGTTGAATTGAGATGTGATGAGATGGTTTTTGAAAATTTTGTGTGTTTGGATTAGGAAGTGAGATGAGTTGAGATGGTTTGTGAATAGTAATGAGCTTGTTGAGTTGAGATGAAATGAGATAGTTTTTGAAAATTGTGTGTTTGGATTAGGAAGTGAGATGAGATGGTTTTAGATTAGGAAGTGATTTTAAAATAAGTGTTTGGATAAAAGAGTGTCTCTCATCTCTGAAACCAAATGACTTAAGCCCTCCTTTTTCCATTTCTTAGCAATTTTGTCGCTTATAAAAAGTGCATAAAGCAGGGACTTCAGAGTACATGGTTTTGTCAGTTTGTGGTATTTTCGCCCAAAGTCCTAGTGATATGATCTCTCTCTCTCTCTCTCTCTCTCTCTCTCGCGCATGCGCCTCCCCCACCTCCCGTCCTCAGCCAACCCACAGAAGACATCTGTTTCATTATTTGTATTTTGAGCAGTGTCTTAGTAATCTTATTTTTGTCATATAATTCTTGTGAATAGATAGGCAGGAGGAGGGCTGCACACCTGCTGAAGTACCCTGACGCTCAAGTGATAAGCCTTGGAATTGGTGATACTACTGAGCCTATTCCAGAAGTTATAACTTCTGCGATGAGAAAGGTATGGCTTCTTTGCCCCTCTTGTAAACTGTTTCATTTGTTTTTTTCGTGCTCCTGGTTTTATTCTGCACATCTCTCCTGGTGGTGTTCTCTGTTTTTATGCTTCCTTATGCTTTTTTCTCTTTCAAAATATTTCTATAACTGAACTTAGCAAATGGAATCACAAACAAAGGAGAAAGAAGAAGAAAAATAACAACAATGAAGGCAGTTTGGAAACTAGGGCGAGAGGGGTGATTTATGAAGCTTAACTCTCTCCCTCTTGATTGCCCAAAAATTAAAATTAAGATTATAGTGTACAACTTACAGAATCCTTGCTTAAATGCTGACCCAAACAACATTTTTAGGATTTCTTTTTGCTTGACATAATTGAAACCATTACATGGTCATGTTATTGTATGTCTTTATGAAATTTTGCACAATTTTACCTCTTATCTGATTTACGATTAAGTAGAATCCTTGCTTTGCTGGCTATTGAATCAAATTGTTTTCACTTTGACAGAGATCACAGGAATTATCAACACTAGAGGGTTACAGTGGTTATGGAGCTGAGCAGGGTGAAAAGGTATGGGGAATTCTTGATTTGTGATTGGCTGTTTCATGGAGTTGAACTTCATTGCTAATTGTCTATACTTCTATTACAATATATGCTCCCTTCATACTTTAAAAAAAAAAGAAAAACAATTTATGCACCCATCATGGAAGGTAAAAAACTAACTCTTATGATTCAATTGTTTTTGTTTGATAAGTAACTCTTATGATTCAAAATTATGAGCTGAAGATGGAGATTCGTCCTTTAATGTTTGTATCTAGTCTGAAATGACTCAAAGTATATATGGTCACTATGCGGAACCTCGGCACCACTTCTAGAATCAAGCATATAGATTTAAATGTAAACGCATGTTGTTTCTTCTGAAAGTAATTGTAAATGGTTACACAACCATTTTATATGGTTAGACTTTTTTTGTGCTTCTTATTATTAATCTATTCACAATACATCAATAACCAAATATGTTTTTGTGAACATGCTACAAAAGTACTTTTCGGTTGCCATTCACCAAGTCTTAGAATTCATGCTGATTTAAGGTATGTCCAAGTTTTACTTATCAAAAAAGGTATGGCTGAAGTTTCTACTCTGGCTGTAACCCTCTAGGTTCATATTGATCTGATCAAACACAGAATCGACACACAACTTAAAGTGGATTACTTGAAATTTCATATTAGACAATTGAAATTTATAACTCCTTTTGATGAAAAACTTCATGGTAGCTGAAGACTAACACTGTTGCTGATCTGTAGTCTTTGAGAGCTGCAATTGCTTCAACTTTTTATACCAACCTTGGAATAGAGGACAATGATATATTTGTCTCAGATGGTGCGAAATGTGATATATCCCGCCTTCAGGTTTGTTTAGTTTTACACATTGGTTTTGAATTCCTTGCATTGATCTTTGCCTCTGTTTATATTTGTTTGCTTGTACTAACCCCCTAGGGGTTGGCTCAAGTGGTAAAGGCCTTGGGCTTGGGGGTATGCTCTCCCCAGGTCTATGATTCAAATCCCCTTGGGCGCAAACAATCTCTAGGGGCCATCAGATTGGGGGATTTTTCCCTTAAATTACTCGATGTGCACTTGTGGAAAACTCCTTGCCGAGGGCCTATGCACCCCTGAGATTAATTGGGCTGCTGTTCCTAAACACCCGGTGGCAAATAAAAAAAAAAAAATTTGTTTCTTGTACCGATGATGGCTTTTGTTTACCAGCAAAGTATTCCATAATTAGCTTTTTTTCAATTGTAACAACATTTTTTTTAATTGTAGCTCTATTTAAATTTGCTTTCTTTCTACTCTTGGCAGGTTGTTTTTGGGGCTGATGTTACAATGGCAGTGCAAGACCCGTCATACCCTGTAATTTATTCTTCTACAGGATAAGAATAAAATTTATTCTCCAGTTGACTTGTCTTCCATATTTTCTCTTTTAATTATCTATTTTCATTGTGATATAGATTAAGTGAAAATGTTGAGTTGGTCTTACCAGTATTCATTTTGTCAATTTCTTTAAGATTTTATTTATTGGTAGTATTTTTTTATTCAGCTTAATTTTGCATGAATTACCTGCCAAAGGCCTACGTGGATCAACTGTAGTATTTATTTTGAACACCCCCATGCAATATCTTATACAGAAAGTGGTAGAGGTGCATTTGAGAGATATTTAATTGGTTCACCGTGGAAATTAATAATTTTTGGATGAGCAATAATAATTATCTAGAAATGAATAAAACCAGATTCACTTGGGAAGTCACCTATAAGAAAAAGGTGTTTACTAGGGAAGTCGCCTATAAAAAAAAGGGTTTACTTGGGAAGTCATTTTATTAAGTAACACAAGGTTTCTACCTAGTAATTTACTTACAGTCCCAGTCCCTAGAAAAAACCATAGATCTGACTTCTGTTTCTGTTTATTAGGGCTACCTTTCAATTTTGATAGTTAACTTGGGCTTTTGGTTAGGTGGTCTTGCCACTTAGATGCAAACCATAAAGGATGGTACGCTTGTTTGAGCATGTCACTTCATAATTTCAAGCATATTGACCATCTACCTTGCTTTTTCATCAATGTGGAAAACAAAGTTTTTAATCGATGGTGCCATCTGTTAGATAAGCTGTTAGTAACGTGGCATGGAAAATGTCTTCATAGGCATAAAACTTCTTTTGTGATAAAAAAATCTTGTTCAGAAGAATAGGCAAACCTCGATAAAACTTTTTAAAGGGTTAAGGATCAATTCCTTACAAGATATGGGTTAAAGTGCAGGCTTATGTGGACTCAAGTGTTATCATGGGCCAGACTGGACAGTTTCAGAAGGATGCACAAAAGTTTGAGAGCATTGAATATATGAAGTGTACTCCAGAGAATGGTTTCTTTCCTGATCTGTCAGGTGTTGCTCGAACAGATATCATATTTTTCTGTTCACCGAACAATCCTACTGGTGCTGCTGCAACCAGGGAGCAACTGACCCAGCTGGTAAAGTTTGCCAAGGACAATGGTTCAATCATAGTATATGATTCTGCTTATGCCATGTACATGTCGGAGGACAACCCCCGTTCCATCTTTGAAATTCCTGGAGCTAAAGAGGTAATTTTAGTTATGATAATTCATTTTTTAGTTTTTTTCAACTTTCAATGCAGCAGACATTTATTTCCATTAATTCATAACTATGCACATTGTAGGTTGCAATCGAGACATCATCATTTAGCAAGTACGCAGGGTTCACTGGAGTTCGTCTAGGTTGGACAGTAGTTCCAAAGGAACTGCTATTTTCCGATGGATTTCCTGTAGCCAAGGACTTCAGCCGCATTGTTTGTACTTGTTTTAATGGTGCATCCAACATTGCCCAAGCTGGGGGTCTAGCTTGCCTTTCACCCGAAGGTTTTAAGGTCTGCTTTTCTGTTCTTATTCTTGTGATTCTTTACTAACCAAAAAAAAAAAAAAAAAACAATGCAATATTTGTCATCATAAATCCTGTTATTTTTGTTCAATTATAGATTTTTTTTTAATTAATTATTTCATCTTTCATGTTCTTCTTCTCTAGCCATATGGCTGTATAAAAGTTTGAAATACTTATATAACAAGATATGCTAATTTTATACTATTTGCAGGCAATGCATGAGGTGATCGGTTTCTACAAAGAAAATAGTGACATAATAGTAGAGACATTTAATTCGCTTGGTTTTAATGTGTATGGAGGAAAGAATGCACCATATGTGTGGGTCCTCTTCCCTGGCCGAAGCTCGTGGGATGTATTCAGTGAGATTCTGGAGAAAACTCACGTTGTTACGACCCCTGGCAGTGGTTTCGGACCTGCTGGCGAAGGGTTTGTCAGGGTTAGTGCATTTGGTCACAGGAGCAATATTTTGGAAGCTTGTAAAAGATTCAAGCAGTTATACAAATGAAGCTAGATTCAACTAGTTTCTACTGCATCTTTTCTTTGGAGCAGAAATGGACACATCTGTTCCCACCATCATTTGCTTCTATTTCGGCAATTCTTAGACCCAAGCAAGTTTAGCATTTGTGATCCTTATTAGTAGGTTGCGCCATCTATTTCATCATCTGTAGAAATCGAGTATACTTTGTGATCTCGACTTTATTTTATCATCATAAATTTGAAGCAAATGTTCCAATAATCCTCCCTCCTGTAAAGGTCCAAGGCTAGTGCAGTTCCAGCATAAGAAATTTGTATAGGTAAATGTAGCAGATCCGGTCCAGAGCCAGAAACCACTTTGAGACCAGGAAAAAGGAAGCAAACTCCAATTAAAAAGAAAAGAAGAGAAAATTGGATCGAACTCCAATCAAGAAGCTCAAGCTCAAAGCATGGAGCTAATTGCTTTACATCACAGTGCCACCATGAATCTAGCTACTAACCTAAAGAAAATAGAAGTGATGTCAACATATGCAAATTTTGTACTTGGAAGAGACTGAAAAGATCACAGGGGATGGTACCAAAACAGAAAAAGAGAGAAAAAAAAAGAAAGTCCAAAAGCCTATGGGAGGAGTCAGAGTGTACGATTTTCATTTTTTTTCCAGCTGTGTTTCTTCGGTGGTAGGCCTGATCTTGGCCATGATTCAAATCGTTCCATATTTATTCCTTTATTTACTACTTTACAAGAGGAACATCGATTAGAAAGTTAAAGAAAAAAAATAAAAGGTTAATGGAGATGGGACCAAAGTCACCAGACAGATCACAATCGAAACCCCATTGGTTGGTTGTACAATTGTACTATGTTCTCTGTTGTTATTTTACTACCGGCCCCGGCCTTGCCATTTCCAGTCCCATCCTCCATTTTTCTTTTTCTTTACTATCACGTATGAGAATAATAGTTTCAATACCATACCAACACATTCTAATTTCAATCCTAACTTTTTTATTTTATTTTATTTTTTATTATGTGAAATTCTTGATTCACAAAGAGATGACATGGAAAGGAAGGAGAAGAATACAATCTATTTTCTTACGAGAAAGGACAAATCAAACAGAATCTTAAGCAACTGCAAAGAAAAAACATTAATTACTTTGGGTTAAACTCTGATTTAATTGCAACGTAGACGCCATGGTTACTGTGCCAAAAAGTTGTTGGGATGGGACAGCACAGGAACAGCAGCCAAAACCCTAGGAAAGGGCTTGCTGAAATGGTTGGTTGGTTTTGATTGCTGGGGAATTGCGACGTAACGAGGCCTTATATCATCAGTCTATGACCACCAGAACCACCTCTATGTAGTGTCACTAGTTTTGTAGTCTCATTACGTTGCCTTGGTTCTCGTGTCCAATGTATTCACACATCACTTTAATTATTATCTATTTATGTTCCTTTTATCATTTTAAAAAAAATAAGATTTTAATTTATAACGAGAATAAGGTTTTTTTTTTATTTATTTATTAATGAGATTAAATGAGATAAGTTAAAATAAGAATTAAAAATTGAATAAAATATTATTTTTAATATTATATTTATTTTGATATTTAAAAAAGTTGAATTGTTTATTTTATTTTGTGTAAAATTTTAAAAAAAATTATAATAATTAAGTAAGATGAGATGAGTTAAATTGAGAAGAGTTATAAAAACAAAGAAGGCCAGATAAAAGGCTAAAGAAATTTTATAAAAATAAATTTATAAATGATAAGTTATATTTATTTGAACTTGCACTTCTACCTTAAACTTGATACTTCTATCGAACTTGCACTTCTATCTTAAACTTGATACTTCTGTCTTGTGATAACTAATACTTCTTGGCCTCATTTGGATCACTACCACTAACCTTAACACCAAACTGTTTCATCTGTCAACTACAATCAAGAGGATAAGCAATGCCATTGATTCTCTAAAGAAAGGCCAAGGTATGTGGTCCTCTAATCCCGATACCATTCATAATTTTTTCATAGGACATTTTAAGAGCATTTTCACAACCTCAAATCCAAACCGCCCAGACAACTTGGAGCATCTTTCTCCCTCCAAAATCACTCAACCAGAGAATGCCTTCTTAACTTCAATTTCAGATGCTTTTGAGATTTAAAAAAAAAAAAAAAATCCATTCAATATATTCCATCTAACAAGACTCGTGACTCGGATGGGTTTACGAGTCTCTTTTACAAATTCTATTGAGAAGTAGTTCAAATTGATATGATAGAAGTAATCAGGAATTTTTCCAAAATGGCAATTGTTGCCCAGATGACTAACACAAGAGGGGAGGGTGAATTGAGTTGTATTTTAAAAAATAACAATTATAAATCAAATATAGAATATAAAATATAAACAAAATATGAAACAACAATAAATATAAAGAGTAAGGGTAAGAAAGAAGTAAACTCAGTATGTTAACGAGATTCGGCCCCACTGCCTACGTCCTCATTTCAAGCTACCTCTTGAGAATCCCCGAATTCACTATTCAACCTCCTTCAGGTGGAGATAGAAACCTATTACATCTTTGAATAATATCGCTATAAAGGATCCGTGTAGAACACCCTTTACACTTACAATCACCTTACACGTGGTGATTCAACTATTCCTTGTGTAGAACAATTTCTACACACACAATGGTTATACACACCATTTTACTAATACAAGAGCTGATAGTGGGTAGGTTATAGAAAACCTCCTCAATGAGTGAAATAAGAAAATACAGCACAAACTATTCTCTCAAAATGAATAAGGGTTAAGGCTCAATACTTAGAGAAGAGAGAATGAAAGCTTTGAATAAATATTGTATGCTCTTGGTGTTGTAAATGTGAAGCTCTCAAATGATCTATTTATAGGCATATGAGACTTCATATTCAAATTTAAAAAGATTCACATGTCAAAGACATCATCATTACTTTTCAAAAATTCAAACCTAATCTTTTTACTTTTTCATGTACAAAAGGAGCACACTTTACTTTTCAAAAATTTCAAACCTAATCTTTTACTTTTTGCATATGACAAAAGGAGCACACTTTACTTTTAAAATTTTCAAACAAAGACATCTTCCTTTTGTATAAGTCAAGAAAAACATCAATCACTTTTGAAAATATTCAAATAAAACATGCACATGTGAAAGATGACAATCAATCATTTTTAATATTTTTAAAATTTAAACCTTTAATCATGTCATGCACATATGAAAGATGACAATCAATCATTTTTCAAAATTTTCAAATTTAATTTTCAAAATATTCATGCACATGTGGAAAATGTATTTTAATGCTTCATGATAAAATATTAATTTTGAGCCTTATTCATATTTTCGAATTTTTAAGAGATTTACAACATTACTCTATGATTTTAATGTGAACTTATTCCCTTCTTGCTCATGCTTGGTTCCTTGATGTACTTGACTTCATTGTGTGGACAACTTGAACTTGAGACTTATTTATTCTTTGAATTTATTTGTTATCATCAAAATCTATGTGTAGATTTATAATCACACGAAACTTGAAATCTTGGGTTCAACAGCCATCTTCTCAAAAATACCCACGTAGCCTTGATACCTAAGACTCAAATCTCTAAATTTTGTGCACCAATTTAGACCTATTAGTTTGGCAAATATATGCTAAACAATCATTTCCAAGATCTACGCTAACCGCCTCAAGGGCCAAGGCTACCCTCCCATCTATCAACTCCTCCTTCCAAACTGCTTTTGTTCGGGGGATGTTTTGTTCAAAAAATATCATAAAAAGCTCATGAAATCTTCTTCTACATGAAAAGGAAAAAAGAAAAAACAAGACTGATGACCATTAAAATTGACATTGAAAAGACATTTGATTCCATGGAGTAGCCTTTCATTTTTACAATCTTAAAATGCCTTGGTTTTAGTCAAATATGGATCAATTGGATAACTCAATGCATTTCTACTATCTCTTACTCTATCCTCATTAATGGCTCACCTCATGGATTTATCAAACCTTCAAGAGGTTTAAGGCAAGGAAATCCCCTATTTCTCTTTCTTTTCATCTTGGGGAGTGAAGTCCTGTCCAGACTGATCATTAGTGATATCCATGCAAACCTCTTTGAAGGAATCAAAATTAATAGAGAGGGACCTACAATATCTCACTTGCTATTTGTAGATGATTTGATAATATTTAGCAAAGCCACTCCCCAATCAGCACTGTCCATACTTAGTTGTCTCAATATCTACTCATAATGGTCTGGCAAAAACATTCATAGCAATAAATCCATCATCCAATTTAGTGCCAATACCAGTTCCCACATTGCATCCTTCATAACCTCCATCCTCCCCTTCAAATCAACCATCTCATCAATCAAACATCTTAGTCTCACTCTCGCATTTGGAAGATCCAAAAGTACCATGTTTGCTGAAATAATTGGGAAAATCCAGACTAGACTAAATGGTTGGAGTTCGAAACTACTCTCAAAAGCTGGCCGCACCACATTGATAAAATCAATTACTAGTTCAATTCTATCCCACACCATGTCTTCTCTAAGTCTTCCTAAATCTATTTGTAGGAAAATAGACTCATATCAAGAACTTTTGGTGGGGTTTTCATCCTAATAAGAAACCAAACTTCACTCCAAAAGTTTGACAGTCCATCTGCCAACGAAAATCCAAAGGAGGCTTGGGAACAAGGCTCTAACTATTGATTTCAACTCAGCCCTTATCCCCAAGATTGGATGGAACCTCACTACAAAGAAACCAAGCTTATGCCACCAATTCCTTTCCTCAAAATACTTGAAAGCATCATCCTTCTTGGAAGTCACACTAAAAACATTTGACTCTTGATTTTGAAAATGTGTACTAAAAGCTAAACCTCTCATTGAAGCCAACTTTTGCTATTAGATTGTCATGGCTTCAAAACAAAAGTTTGGACAAACCCTTGGATACCCTCTTTGCAGTCCTTCAGGCCAATTGCCAGAGATAATTCTGTTCCACTAGACCCTAAGTTAATTGTCTCAGCCTTAATGCTAGAGCAATCTCGTAGATAGAATAATATTCTTCTTGCTACTTTATTCCAACCTGAAAGTGTCTGCAAAATTCTAAAAATTCATTTATCCCAAACAGTTCACTCCCACATGACAGACAAACCAATCTGGACCAGTCATCATTTGGGAACTTTTTTAGTAAAGTTAGCTTATGACTACATCATTTCACAGCAAAATTCCCCAGCTGTCAATAACTCTTCTTTCTCAAAATTAGATTGAAAAAAGCTATGGAAAATCAAGATTATGGAAGGTTATTTCTAACATTCTTCCAACAAATTCTAGGCTAAAATGTCCACTGTCACTCTCAGATAATGACACACTTTGCCCTTTATCCCATACGGAAGAGGAAACTACTAACCACCCATTCTTTAGGTGTGCTCACTCAAAAACTCTTTGGAGACTTTCTCCATGGCCTTTAAACATCTCTTCTTTGACTGCCCAACCTATCTAAAAGTGGTTAAAAATGATTCTGGATCCTTCCAATCTACTAAATTCTAACAGGGATATGTCCCATAGTTTCCAGTTATTTTCTATCATTGCCATGGATTCGTTATGGTTTCTTAGAAATCAGATCACCCATAAACACTCCTATCAACCCCCCATCCCATTCACACATTCAGTGATCAAGATCTTCAAAAAGCATCAGCTCATGTGGAACACAAAGACTAAAAAATAATCCATATTACTTGAATGGATCCCTCCCCCAATAGGTTCCCCCAATAGGTCGATACTCACTATGTCATGATGTAGCTGTCAGAACCAATGGGTCAACTACAACCACAATCTTTAGAACAAATTCAAGAGATATCAGTTTTACAGTTACCCGACAGATAGACTCAGTCAATCCTGTTTTTGGAGAAGCCATGGTGGCAAAATCAAAAATTGAGGAAGATATATTATTGTTGAAGGTGACAACCTATTGGCATCTAACTAATATTATTGTTGAAGGTGACAACCAAGTTGTTACAAATGCTATAATCAATCCTTCATCATCTCCTAACTGGTCCATATTCAATATCCTCACAGATATTTCAAACTTATTGAAGGTATTTCGAAGTTAGTCTACTCAGAAAATTCATCGAGACCAAGATGGATGGGTGCATAATTTAGTGCAATAGGCCACAACAAACAATATGTTTGACTGCATTGTCCTTGTTAAAATACCACAATGTATATTAGACTTCCACAGTGGAAAAAATCCTCCTAGCTCTAGTATAGCCTCTTGAATCTAGCTAGTAAAAGTACCTCTATTTTCCTTTCATATATATATATATATATATATATATAAATGATGATGCTTGCTTAGGAAAAAAAAACTAGTACTTCTCTTATTAAAATAATTTATGTGATTTGATTCGAAAAGGCACTACAAAAGAAAAAGGCACTACAAAAAAAGTGAGCTTTTGTGACTAAAATTTAGTGATAAAAAGGACTATTTCCTACAGTTTTGGTCGGAAATAGTCTTTTTGGTAATTAAATTTTAGTCACAAAAGCTCACTTAGAGGATTGGTCCATATACTTAAAAGGTTATTTAATTGGAAAACACTAGTGTCACGTAAATTTTGTACTGAAATTCTTTATTGAAAAAGTTTTTAATTTTTTTACTTAATAATTAAGTAAGTGTTGTTAAATGAATATGTGATTTTTTTTTATTTTTAAAATATATTTAAATAGTTTAAAACAATGACGAGAGAAAAGGTGAAAAAAAAAATGAACTGATCAGTAAAAGATTTCGGTTGAAGTCTTATGTGGACGTAGCAACATCTTATTTAATTATGTCTAACAGACAAACTATATATATAGTGATTATTTTAATATTTAATTTTTTCCCCTTAAAAGGTTAGGGATAAATTATAAAGAGGAATGTTAGAGATAATTTCTAAATATATAAATTTTGTGTAAACTTTTTATTAAAAAAATAGGCCTTACAAAAAAAAAAGTGAGGTTTGTTTTTTTAAATAGTAGAATTTATTTTTTATACGAAAACCTGCAAAACTTATACATTTTAAACATGTAATATCGACTCATGAGAGGAAAAAAAAAAAAAAAAAGAAGTGGGTCATCTTTTGCATGTTCCAAATAGCACGTACACTTGTGTGCGACAGGGTGAGTTCCTTGTTGTGGTTCCTACCACTTGCTGTGCTGTGGAAGGCCACGTTTATTTTCCAGTCTGTCTGTCCGTCAGTCCCTTCCCATGGCCGTGCAGGTACTTAAAAGTAGTATCTGACGCACAGGGAGAAAAGGGTGAGAGGTTAATGGTAATAAAGAACCATGGGGAGAGAGAGAGCGAGAAAAGGCTGAAGAGACAAAAGGGGAAGTCGAAAGTCAGACTTCACTGGCTTTACTTCGAATCCTATCTTTTCTTGGTTCTTGGATTGTTCCTTTCTCCCTCTCGTTTTTCTCCTCTCTCTCTCTCTCTCATCACATACTGTAATATATTCTTTGTTCAATTGGGGCTGGCACTGCTCTGGCCTTGGGGCAGTGTTCCAGTTGGTGTAGTACCATGCAGTCCCTGTGGGGACCCCCAAGAATGGCTTATAACTTTTTGTATTCAATCTCTTTTGTGTTTTCTGTTGCTCTGTACAACTCTGCTATACTTTTAATGGTGTTGCATGCATGGATCATACGTTTTCAAAACTGATATATATATATGTGCTGGTACCGTAGGTATTTAAAATGTAATAGGTGGCTATCTAGCTCTCTCCCTCCCTCGCTCTGTCATCTTCAGAAACCCTCTTAACACTTCCATACAATTGCCCCCTACTCCTACATCCTAAATATTATCCCTCCCCATCACTTTCTTCGTTATTTTACGTGGATCCTTCTACCCTCTACTTCCTTCTTATCTGTGAACGACAGATTAAAGTTTTTTTTCCCCTTTTTTGGGAAAACAAAAGTTTATGCTTGATGACCTGTTGATCCTTATTCCCTTGTTCAATGCCGATCACAAAAAATGTACTGATTCCATAGAGTTATGAGGGAAGAGATGTCTTCCTCGTCAGTTGGTCAAGTTAGCATCCAAGGTGGAGACATCCTCCTGAAAACATTGAAAATCAACTGAGACTAGGGATGGTACTACAGCTTGCACATGAATCTGTTGTAGTCGTTGTTTTATATATAAAAAACCTCTGTGAAAATATACACTTACATGAAAATACATTATTTTATTACGTGTCACTATTTGATTGGCAGATTTGTAAATTATGATCTGCTTTTGGTTTTGGCTAAATAATCCTTAATGTATAATCTTTCCTATATTGACCTACCAAGGATGTGTCCATAGACTTTGAGGATAAAGGAGCGGTATGGCCCTTAAAAGTTATTATTATTATTTTTTATGATCATGTCATTAAGGTTACTGATATCCCCTTTATTGCACTTTGGGTGGGTAGAATATATGTGTTTTTCGTTATCCTTGACTGGATTTGGTCTTACATTCCGAATGATCTTCCATTAATCTAGCCCGACCGTTGGGCTCATATTATAAAGCCAACTCGTTTAATTGCATGGACGGCAATCGATATGATCGATGTTGTTGGCACTGGTGACAATGTGCACAACCTTTGCAGGTATCCAACACAACCAATTCGGGTCCAAATCTGCTAATATCACTCTACTTAACCAAAACGTAATGTTTCTGTTACCATTTGGGTCGGTTTTAACTCTAGGCTCTCCGAGGCGTTTGTGTGCTCTCACATGTTCAGCTAGTCAAAAGCATGTCACATTGTTTGATATTTCTTTTGGGAGGAAATGATCATGTAATCATTCACAACAATATTAAAAACTTCAAAATCTGTATCGGCAAGAGAGATTCTTGCAAACTGTAACTTTCTTGATAAAGATGATCAGAATGTTTTCCTACAGTTTGCATAATCAAGAGGGCCGAACATGACACGTACATTTCTTGAATCGAGTCTTCTTAGCCTACATCTCTGAGGAATCCAAAGTGTATATAGGTGATATGTAGTTAGAATTCTGAATGCAATTGCAGCAAGAAAAATCAGCAGTAAAACATGAGTTTCTTAACATTTTCACTAAGTTTCGGTAGAGGGGTTGCTTTAGGGGGGGCAGCTCGGGAGAGTGTTGGAGAGCTTCTCATGTAAGCTGAGGGCTCTGAGCGGTCAAGGTAAAGCCTGCCTCTGTATGCAGCGAGGTGGGCATAGTAAGCCGGAGGCACCAAAGAAACTGGCTTGGTGCATCTCACAAATGTGTAGCAGAGATTGTAAACGAGCTTCTGTAGTTCGTCAGAAGTGAACTGGCTTTCATCCCACAAGACATGGTAGTGGGTTGGCCTGCTTGTTCCTTTCACCCCCCAATGACTACAAAGATAGAAATCAAATTCCCTTGGATGAGTAATCACAGTGTCAACCACTGTCCCTGGAGGAATATTTTCATCGGAAAACGGTGTTTGTGTGGAAGATGGATCAGTTTCGAAGGGAAACAACCTTGTGTGATGCCTCTTCTGGACTACAGCAAAAGTGATGAGAGGTTTATAATCAGGGAATCTAGAACTTGCCTCTCTAATTGCTTGCAGCTCCTCTTGGAGCACTTTATAAAATTGGGTTTCACTAACCCCATCTCTGAAGAAAATTATTCTCTTGGGGAGTTTGTTTACTTCCTGGTAAAAATCCTCAAGCAATTCCCCAACCATTGCACCAAGATCTTGGATGATTTCTTGTCGATGTGTTTGGGACCTCATTCTTGAAACATACTTGTTTGCTGCCGGCCAATTCATGCTGCCAACCACGGCCGCAACGGATGGGCTGAAATCATCAAGTGGGTGAGGGTGTGTCACATCAGCACCCATAAAAATCACTGGCTCATCAGACTGGAGTAGACGTGGGATTTGAGAGTGTAATGAATTGTATAAGGCAACTGTGCATCCGCCAACTTTGGCATTGATCTTGAGAGCCAAATTTGCCAGAAATTGAGAACTCAACTTGCTGAGATTCGGATATAAGCAGCACTGGCTGACAACCCCTATGCTTGTCTCTGCAATTCGCTTCAAATCTGCATAACCTTTGTGTCTTTTCTCCATTACACAAATAAGCAGCTGAAGATTGTTTAATGCCGCTCGGTGTGTTTTCTTGAGTTTAGACTCCAAAAGAGAGACATTGTTAAGAACTTGGGTTGATTCAAATTGAGGGCGAACTATCGTGTTTTTGTTGAGAAAGATGCCTAGTTGTTCACACCTCTGTGATAACTGGTTTATGAATTTTGGAATGTAGGACTTCTGATCGGAGGTGCCACCGAAACTTATCAGTGCCCACCTTTCAATTTGAGCTCCTTCAAAAACGTGGCTATCTAAAAGGTTCCACTGTCGGTCGTAGCGGGAGGGAGTAAGATCTCTCACATGGCCACCATCACCAAGCTTTAACTTGGGAGGTTGTAGAATTCTTCCATTTAATCGTGTCATTTCACCTGATACGTGGAGTTTGAATTCTCTTCCTTGGATCCCACTATCAAGATAGAAAAATATTTAACTTACAACCCAATTCATAGCCAAAACAAGAAAGTTCTAATAGCAGCAGAAAAACTTGGGAAAGAATCAACTTTCAAGTAATTAAAGACAGAATTTATTCCCTAGTTTAACTTGTACCTTTTTGGCCCAACAGGTCCTCTCATGACTCCGTCTATAATGGCTTTTCGCTCTCTTGGTCGTTGGCAACCCATCTTAAGTATTCTTGCAGTCTGATCATCAGAAAGCTTCCCGAGAAACTTCTGACCTTCACAGATCATACAAAGCTCCATAGGAAGATAACATGGTTTACTCCGACTAATTTGCAAGCACGGCAAGTTTCTGAACTGTATATCATAATTATAATGCTCCTTGAAGTAAGTCACCAGCCTTAGGTTCTTCCCATCCCTGTCTGCAAACCAAAGATTTTCAGTAGCTTCATCTGTTAAGCCATAGACCCGGTATCTCTGAACACTTTCTCTGTGGCAAACAAAGACCCTGATGTTCTTCAATGCCTTCTCCACTTCCTTCTTCTCTTCACCAGTTAAACCCCTAGTCTTCCTTTGAGAAAGGTCCCGAAGAAATTCTAGACGCTTCTGCAAGTAGGGGATTACTCCAATGCTCTCATGGAAAGCAGTCACAGAGAAATCTACATTGAGTGCAAGCCCTTGTTGGGTTGGGCGAAGACTCTGAAAGAACCCTCTCAATCCAACAGCTCCACCCCCAATGTCTTTAGTTCCTCCCATATAATTCGAATACAGTGATCTCCCAACAGAAATACACTTCTCAGTCGGGCTTTCCCTTAAAATAACATCCAAAGCATGGAGATAATCTTGAGGAAGAGGGACCCAATCGTCTCCCTCCTTGCTTAGGAAACTACTTAGCTCCTTTCCATCAAATTTTGATACAAGTTTGATGTTTATCCGAAATAGTTTAAGCTTTTGATGCTTATCTAGCAAGTCGTTGAATTCTCTATTTGGCAAAGTAGTCTTGCTAGTGGGGATTGGGAGACTTACATAGAATTCAAGCCTATCATTTTGGAACTCAACAGAACTGTAAAGGTTCTTTCGACCATCATAGGCCGGAAAAGCACCAGAAAGCATAACTGGATTCTCCATGACCAGTTTTTGTTTGATCATTCGGGCAACCTCTTTCGAGGGATTAGGTGAGATTTCAACATTGTAATGAAAAATTCTTTGTGATGAATCAAATTGGACAAGAAAATGGTTGGCGAGGAGAGAGATAACTGGCCCTTCTATGCCGCCAGAATCTGGTCTCCTTGCAGCCACTAGTGATTGAGGTTGCCTTGCACCTATGACACCTCCTCTTCCACTATCTCCTTTACGGGGTAAGCTTTTTGGCCTTTGGAGCCCCTCCGGAGCTGATTAGATAAGGAGAGAAAAAGATGAGTTAGACTGATTCAACTCCACTAACCACAAAATTCAGATATTTTGAGGCTAAGTCGGCTATAGATTGTTAAGTACCTAAAACTACAAAAGAGAAACGTCACCATACAGGAGATTTCAAAATCAGAAATCAGCAGGACAAATATTTTTAGCAACTATCGTATATATCAATTGTAGATGCTCAACTACTATTATTGTCATATTTTGATCAGAAAGAGCAGAGATAAGAATGAACCAAAAGAAAACAAAAATAAGAGAGAATAAAGAGTAAAACAGCTCCTGTTGCTCAATTCTCAGCCTTCTCTATTCATTAGAATCTCATTGATACACTGTGTAAGCAGAGTGCATATCCTCGAAAGAATCTTTAACCCCTAACCAGACTTGTGTTTTTAAAGAAGAAGCCCGCAAATAAAGGGGGGTGGGGGGTGGGGGAGGGAACATAACAAATAAAAGAAGAGGGTTTTGATATTTACCCGGTGAAATTGCGACATTTTGGACCTGGGTATCTGAGGAGGCGGCAAGAGGAGGGTTATTCAGCTTGCATGAAGGTTTGTGGAGATGGGTTTTTGTCCTGAAGCCGTGGTTTTGAGGGAGAGGAGGTAAAGTTAGCTGAAATGGCATTTGAGTGGGTAGAGGAAGCAGAGCTGGGTAGTATCTCTGATACTGGTTCTGGTTGCAGAACCCATACTGATTTGAGTACTGTAGTAGCTGATGCTGATAGTGATACTGATGCTTGTGAGGATTGGCTGTGTCCCTGAAACTTCTCGTTTTGGTGCATTTCTTGTTAGCATTGGACTCTTCTGTCTGTTCCATCACTTACTTGAAAGCAAAACAAGAGTGATAGAGAAAAAGCAAAGGGGGGTAATGGACATGAGATTGAGAGAGAGAGAGAGGTTCTGATTTTGATATCAGTGGAAACTAGGAACTGGGAACTGAGAAAGGTGTCTCAGCAAACTGTAGTTACAGCGAGAAAGTTTGGGTTTTAGTTGCTAAGGTCTCTGTGTCCAGCACTAGTTCTGTATGAATGAGGGAACGCCTGGGATATATTGCTTTATAAAGAACATCAATGAAGGCGTACTGTCTATTTGGAGTTGTGAAATATTTTGCTTTAAGAGTTTGTTAAGGCTTTAAAAAAAAAACACCCTTTTGACTACCTGTCAAACGTATAAGCTTATCCCATCCCATATGCATTTTTTTTTTCCCTTCCAAATGTTTGTCGAGTCAAATGAGGAGGGAAATAAACAAAGGTACTGCTATTGCTATAGAAAATTATTAGAATTGTGCTGATAGCGATGGGACCTTCAACTCCTACCTTACTGATATCTTAAAGCATAATAATCCTGCTTATCCTTTTTGTCATTGACATTGTCTCATTCTAATTTTCTACTGTGGTCAAATGACTCTAATTCATACCCCCTTTTTGATCTCTACAGCACCATCGTATTCACTATCCTCATCTTCCCCCTTGCCTCGAAAAACCCAAAAAAAAAAAAAAACCTTTTGAATATAGACAGATTTACACAAGCTATTTTGCAGACTTGAAGAAACAAAAGAAAGATCCGACAAATCTCACCATGTCAGCTGTACCAAGAATATATCCACTTTGTCTATATGTAAAAGAAAAACTTCATGTACAATCAACAAAGGTAGGTGGGCATGCAAGGGGTAATAGGAACATGATACATGCCTACCATTGTAGCATTCAACTTTGGGAAATTCACCATCACGAGGTTTCATTCATATCCTGGGGATGAGCTACTGGGAAATTTAATAATCCAAAACAAGCTTAAACAACCATGGCATTTCTGCTAAATTGCTTTATCTGCTGGAATGAGTATAATTATCTTCTAAAGTTTTATGCAGCTTGTTTTCAAAGCCTACTTGATAAGGGTCTAATGAGCCTACCTAAAGCCCCTATATATGTACCCTTTGACCTGTGGTGGAAACTGAAAGTGAAGTATGAGAATCTTCTATTCTGCCTATTTCCATAGAGCCGCATAGGAGCACAGAGGCACCTTTACATAGACCCAATCTCCAACCAGAACTGAGATTTCAGGTGATCAAAACCATCCTCCTCAAAAAGATATAGAAAAAACCTTTCCTTCTTGTCTATTTGAGCTATTTTTTTCTCTTCACAATTAGTTTAAACCACTGCTAGTCTGCTACTTTTTGCCTACCTTTTGCCGCATCTTTTGTCAACATGACTAGTGGAAGGGGATGAGAAGGGGCCATTGATGCACTTGGGAAGGTGGGTCTCTTGAATTTTTAAGGATAAACATTGTTGGAATGCGGTAATGGGACAATATGATTAGTGTGGAGCCTTAAGGATATTCAACTCCTTTTAAGATTTGGACCACATCATACCCACTAATGTCCAATGCTTTTGTTTTATGAATCATACAGCATATATTGATAAAAGACGGGGAAGATTAGTCAGCCCAAAACAGTTGCTGACTTTGTGACATGTGGCAGAACCGGATTCGCCGTGTGCCTCACTATTGTTCTTATAATTACCTGCCAAGAGGAAAAGAAACTTACCCAACATATTGAAATTAGGCAGTTGTTAATTAATCCTCACTGAATTAAGAGTGGAAAATCCTAGACTTCAATCACCAGCCAACCCCCAAAAGTTGTGATGATGGCTTCCTCTCTTTTTATTTCCCACCCTTTCTCCCTTTACTTTCATCATTGTGACAAATGAAAAAGACCACATGTGCTTCCTTGCGCGCATTTCCCCCAAAAATACTTCTCTGGCCAAGAAAGGTTCCAAGATGACATAATTACAGATAAGAACCGTTTCCGGATAAAATTTACACACACACACACACACATGTATATGTATATACATATATGCATAAACATGCATTCATACAGTCCAAAATTAAAACATCGATCTAGTTCTACATAAGTATATTTTAAGTGAGTCCGCCTCGAAAAAAGAAAGGATGGATGTTTATTTTATGTGCATATAATGTTCATTTTAGAAAAGAGTCATGTGACTATATTAAGATCACTCGTTTTTCAATCATTTGATATCAAAGAAACTCCGAGAAAATGGCGAATAAAATTGATTGAAAAATAATAATAATAATAAATAAACATCAAAAGACCAGCAATCATCCTAGTAAAGAAGTTGAAACAAAGACAAAATATGTTTTACAGAACCAGTGTATTACTGCTGCTACATCGTGGTGTACCAGATTTTTTAGGGCAAAGATATTAGTGGACATCGAGTGGATATGGTACTATCTCTATTAAGTGGGTTTTGACAGTGCAATATTAATGATTATAATTATAATGAAACTAGAATAAATAGCCTAAATATGCACATAAAAACAAGCAGAATGATCATTTGGTCATCTCATCATCCGATGATGCAATAATATCAAGAATTTGATCGAATTCTCGTATTTTCAGTCTCCTCATTAATTTACAAGTAAAAACAATTTACTTCCAATATTCAATGTAAATCGACTCCAAAAATTGCTGGTGAATCCGTCGTGATGGGTTCTATCATCTATGTTTCTAATATCATTTAAGTGATTTTTTTTTTTATTTACTTCTGATTAATTCTTCTCAAGAGATCGACTGGCACTTAAGCTTATACATTAAGAACTTGTACAATACAACCAATTTAAAATATAATAATAAAACAATATTTTCATAAAATTTAAACACATTAAATTAAAACAAAATTTCAAAGTAATTTTAAAAAATTATTATATTATTATGAAGTTGCATAAAAATTTTGTATTCCTTATTTCTTATATGAAAATATTTTAATTATAGAAATATTTCATAAAAATAAATTCATAAAAATATAATTTGATATTCTTTTTCTAATGCGTTATGACGTGGTTTGGTTAGTCTAAAATAAAATTAAAGAAAAGAGAAACTGATGACGTATGTAGGGTCAGCTGCTCATGCTTGCTTTGGTTACTTTTCAGTGATGGCCTTTGGCCCTTGAGCTTATTATATATGAGGTTAAATATATTAAAAAACAATATTTTCTAATTAGATTATGATAAAGTTACCCGACAAGTACAAAGGACTGATTAAAGCGTACTATGCAACTAAATATTATATTTATTTATTTATTTAAAAAAAAAAAAGGATGTGCGATGCAAATATATAAATATTTCTCACTAGTGAATTTGACTCTTGTCTATTGCATATTGTTGTCTGATTAATTTTCTTAATAATATGTCCGACAACACTTAACACGGAGAGGGTTGTACTTATCTTTCCTTTGCAATCAAATGATATACAGGAGCGGTTTAAACTTAAAGATAATGTATCCAATAATAAACATTAAAAGAGAAATGTTTAATTTATATAGAAATTTTATATGAGAAAATTTACAAATCGGTATGATTTAATTCAATGTGTTAGATCTATATACTATATTCTAATGGAGCAAATTAAGTTATATTAATTTATAAATATTTTTATGTAAAATTTTTATATAGACTAGATTACGTTTGAGTAATGAGAAGTGTTTAAGAATAGTTGTGAATAGTAGTAGAAAAATAATGAAAAAATAATAATAGAATATTGAATAGTAATGAAAAATAATAAATAATAGTAAAAAGTAAGTAAAAAATAATAACAAAATAATGAATAGTAGTAGAGTATTCTGAAAATATCTGAGATATTCCTGGTATCCAAAGTTTATATTCCTTATATTTTGTATGCCATTGATAAAAAAGTTTATAAACTTTATACGAGGGGAGAGAAACCAAGAGCCTTTGTATATATAATGTGCCAAGGTACTCATACTCATCAAAATTCATAAATTGAGTCCCTTCAACTTCTATAATTTTAAGAGTTCATGAATCCATTAAATATTTTGAAACATAAAATTCGTAATTTGAGAAAAACCAAAAAACACGGGGAAATCAAAATTTAAAAACTCTATATTCATTTACTTAATTTTACGTATTCTATTAATATGATTGGCTGTATCATTTTTTTTTAACCTAAAAGTTATTCAGGACATACTACTACTATACGCTAATCTTTGATCTTCCTGGGCTAATATTGCTATAAGGATTAGTACTCCTAGTTAATCCTTAATTATCACATATATATTATATTGCATTAATATGAATCCCCAGTTCCATTGATGAATTGATTTAATCAGTATAGAAAATATAGTTAACTGCATCTATCGCTTTGAATTCTTGATTGCAGAATTTGATTATGTTTTTCATTGCTTGTTTTAGTATAGAGATGTGAGGTATTGATGTTTCTAAATTATATAAAGCCCCTTTTCCCTATATATGGAACATAAACTACTCAAACTCAAATTATTTCCTGCTATCACATACACCGGCCGTAAGCCTTCGTTTCATTCTTTCACAATGCCATCGATTCTGAGATCATGTTTCTTTGCACAAAACTAAATTCAATCCGGAATGGGATACTGATCATGTATTTCATGATTTACAACACTATATATATATATATAATCGGAAATCCATGGCCGGTTTTTTTTTTTTTTTTTTTTTTAAGAAGAGCCGGCAGCCACCCACATAGCGGCCCCGTTCCAAATTTATTAATAAACCCTCACTTGTGGCGGAGGAATACCGTGGCTACAACAAAACACTTGGGGGATTACAAGATCAACATAGAGGAAAAACCACCCAAAACCAAGTGTCCAAAAACAACTCAACAAACAAAGCCACCAAACAAAAAGCCAAGTCTAACAAGCCTAAAAAAATAAACTGGCTAGACATAAAACCTGAACCAGAACCAAACCTGAAGCACTTGCAAGACGAACAAACAAGAAAAAAGAAAAACCAAAACCAAGAAAAGGAAAACATACCAGGGACTATAAAATGCGCATATAAGGAAGACTAATTCTATCCATACGAAGCATACCACGTATCTGATCAGGAACTGAATCGTTTAAATACCACTCCATATTACAACCCCCAGCTCCCATTTTGGCTAGGTAGTCAGCAATCACATTCCCTTCAAGAAAAACATGATGTATACGAAACTCCATACATTCTAGAAGACTCCACAAATCCTCCCAAAATTCCATGGCCGGTTGATACAGCATTTTCTGTATAAAAAATGCTCCCGACTCCTTGAGTATCTGCAATAGGAACTTCAACATTAATATTAATCTGCATGCACTGAAATGTCGACTAACTAGATCAATCATATATCTGCATATATATTAAAGTTAATGGTGCGACTTTCTTTCTTTCTTCTTTCTTTTTTTGTCGTTTTTGACCAATGAATTATGGTTTGGCAGATCGAGAAGATCTTAGAAATAATCTAGATCGAGCGTATCACCTGATATATTATATCTCGAATATTTTACAAAGATTTGTTCTAAAATCTTAAGATACCGGACATTAATGATGGCTTGGACCTAATTAAATAAATAATTAAAGAGATTAATGATGATTTACCTTGTGAATGCTAAATCATCACTTGACTAGTAGTACAACTTGATATACATTGCACTAGGCCGGCCTATATATATATGCATAGATATTAATGCATACAGGTACAGCACTTGACAACTTGAAAGATATCATGTTGAAGAATATAATCTGATTTTTGCTTGATCAACCCCGCGGTGTCGGCATTCTTACCAGCTTCGACAAAAGGGAAAATAAGTGGGATTTTGTCATGATAAAGTTGGCTCCTTCTTCTGCTTGCAGCTTATAGGATCATATATAACCATGCATGTTCGCTAGTATTTTTGCCCCTAACTCATAGACGTTTCTGACTTTGAAAATTGGTGTGGATCGATTAATGCGGGTAATATTAGTGGTAATTACATCACGAAGGCTTTCTTTTTTACCCTTTTAAGTTCAAACCAAAAGATTTTTTTATTAGGCAAGGGAAAAGATTATGCATGCATGGTTCAAGTTCCATGGAAGTTCAGTCATCGAAGCATGAGAATAACCCTTTTTTTTTTTTAAGAACTTTTCACCAAAAGCTGGTCCTGTATGTGGTTCTGTGAGAAGTCTGTACTGCAACAACAATGATCACCAAGCTAAATATAATAACACAATTGATGAGATGTGAATTCTAAATCTAAATTGATCGGAAGGCGTACGTTATTAGGGTGTTAGATATTTCTTGCTCGATCCTGTTCTTTATAATTTTATGCAAGAAAAACTCACGTGTGCATGGATTTGATTATTAATTTGAATATGCAGAAATTAATTAAGACTAATTGAAAGTTGCAGGCCAGAAGTGTTTGTTCTGTCGTATATTGATTACTGAAGAAGAAGGAGAGGGGCTCCTTAGTTCTCGTCCTTAATTCCTAGCTATCTTCTTCCCCTTGGTTCTTTCCAATGTTTTCTATGTCGTAAAAGCTTCATGCAGACATATTAAACTACGAACAGAAATCCATACGTAACCTATAGCTATATTTCTTAATCATATCAGAAATCAGCGTAAATAAAGTAGCATATATGCTACTAAAGTCCGTTTGATGCACGACACAAACAAAGAAAATCCAGCGTGAGATACTATATTGGAGATGCAAACGATCATTAGAGGATCATTAATCTTTCGTATAGGGCAGATAGGAGGAAGATTGCGAGGGCTCCGGCCGAAGACTCAGTTAAGCACTTTCATGCTGAAAACTGAGGAAGAAGAAGAAGAATAAGAGCCTATTTCCATTGATTTTTGTGGGATCCCATTAACATGCACTGAAGGTTCAATATTTCCTCTGCTATTTCTAAAGGCAAACAATAACAAGTGGATCCCACATGCAGCATCAATAAACTGCAAATCTACCAGAAACATTTCAAAATCTCTCTTGTATTCTATATCTTCGAGCTCCACCCAGTGTTGCTACGGCAGCAGCCTATTCCATCATCTAGTCCAAACCCAGATTCTTGTCACTGTCTTCCTCCTGATCTTCTTCACATGATTCACTTCTCTGTATCTTTCTCAACATAGAGAATATTCTCTATTTTCTACCATTCATGCTGTTTCTGTAACTTTTGTCTGATCGTTGAAAATTTGAAAAAGCTATTCTACATGCTGGTTGTCATGTTCATGTCATTTTCTCACATGCATAAATCAAAGTGAGGAGATGCTATGCAGCAAGGATGAGGTTCGAGAGGGCCACTTCTACACGCAGCTAATGTCTTTGTAATTAGTTAATTCGGCTTTCTTGTCGAAAAAATAATACGAATTAGAATCTCACTTTTAATGCTAGAGCAGAATTCAATGAAGCATGCGTTTTTTTTTGCTTTTGACTTTGTCATTCTTTGTCATCTTCCATCAAGAAAGTCTAAAGAATTACAGTCAGTGATTATCAATATCAACAAAACCGTGGGTTGGAGTGGGGTGGGGGGTAAGTGTTCTGTACTCATTCTTTTGAGTTTTTGGTTTTTGTCAGACCACCTATGATTAATATTGTAGAAGCGAAACCTAAAAAGCCAAACTTTCAATCCACATTTTTCACTTGGGGGTTTTTGAAGAAAGAGAAAAGCAAAAGAACATCATCAGGAAAAGAGTATTAACGTGGCCTCGATTGACAACATGACCACCTTTTTATCCCAGCTTTGGTCTTTTTACCAATTTTCATACTATTAGAATCATCATTTTCTTTGAATTGTTGCACAAATTCTCTTTTAACTCATTGACGAGAGAGACTATCTTTTTGCCATCCCCCCATCCTCCTGTTTCTGTTTTCGTTTTTATTTTTTTATTTATTTTATTTATTTACTTTTTTTTTTAAGTTCATAATTTCGAGAAGAAGATAATCCTCTATCATTATTTATTTCTTTATTTAAAAAAATATTACTCTTCACCCAAAGTAATTAACTAACACATCCTATTACACTCTTTATTAATGCGACGCATTTGAATTGATTTTATATTTAAAAATGTGACAAAAAGAATCAAATAAATCACATAAGCCAATTTGACTTATTTTGCGTGAAGAGCGGCACTTTCTTAATCAATGCTTGTACATATCAAATATTCGATCGCATAGCTTATATCAAATATTCCTATATATCAAGTACTACTTAAGAGGACTTATATATTTTGTTAACCAATTCACCCTAAAAAGCCTAAAAAGTTTAATTTCATTATAGCTCACATAATTGGAGATTTTGCCATAAGATCTCCAATTTAACTCAATATTATTGTAATCAAATTTACCACAAGACTAATTAGTCACACGTGAAAAGAGATGCTCTAATATTCCACACCTCGATCGGGTCATATCATCTCAAACATCCCATCTTGTAAAAGGGGGAGGAAAAGAAGACGAGAGTGATGAAGAGGCAGCATAATTTGAGGAGGCCAGGGAAAAGTTTTCTTGTGAGGCAAAACCTAACAGAAGAGACGAAGCTACCCTAAATTGCTCATGATATTCCTTCTTTGCAATTGTTATGTTACTACAAGAAAAAGGATATTTTGTAGTGCTTATTTTCATCGCAAAAAGTGGTCAAAATTGCTGTTATTGGTATTCTTCGTCGATTTAGAATTTGCTGCACGTTTGTCGCCATTGTTTATTCACTTTTGCTCTACTGCAACAAATGTACAAAATCTCCATTGTAAAAATTTGATTGTAGAATCGAAAACGACTGGGATGTTGAGTTGCTGAAGTATTGTGGGAGTTAGTAAAGTAGAAGAGATGTTGTCATTTTTGGCAAGCCGAAGAGAAGGTAAAGATGTACTAGTATGGATGAAGAACATGGACGGTACATTCTCAACCAAGAGCGCTTGGGACTGTGTGAGAACTCGAGCACCAAAAATGCAATGATCCGAATGGGTGTGTCACAAATTTATACCTCAGAAGGCGTCGATCATGATGTGGAAGGCACTAAATGACTGCTTAAGAGTTGATGATCGTATCAAAAAAGTGGGAATTGATATGGCGTCTAAGTGTGATTGATGTAGGGAAGGAGGGCATGCGGATCTCAACCATTTGTTATTTGCAAGTGATTTTGCACAGGAAATTTGGCGAACATGTGGGAGGTATTTCGAACTTGCTAATGTAAGACATTGTAATTGGAAAGAACACATCCAATACTGGTTTTGGAGGGCAAAATGCAACACACAAGTAGGCACGTTAATTGGAACTCTCCCAATTATTGTTAGTTGGAGACTTTGGATGCGATGTTGCTTTGCTCGTATGGAAGCTCGAAGTGATTTGGTGGAGAAGGTTTAGACAGATATAAAATTTTGGCTCTCTTTCATTGCCCAAAGCTTGGCTAAAGTGGCTAAACTTACTAGAATCGATTGGTTGATACTTCAGAATTTAAACATCTCTGCTGTGTTGCCAAGAAACAAATGTACATGGGTTGTTAAATGGACGAAATGTAGAGAGGGAAGGGTTAAGTTGGACATGGATGGATGCAGTCTAGGTAACCCAGATTTAGCTGGTGCAGGTGGGGTGATAAGAGACTGTTCTAGCAAAATAATTTTAGCATGCTATGTTTCGGTGCCTCCAGGGTCCAATAATTATGCAGAGCTCTTGGGTGTGTTGGAAGGTATTAAACATTGCAAGCGGATGGGTCTTACGGAAGTGGATATTGAAATGGACTTTATGGTTGTGATTAACTGGTTGCAAGGTCAATGTGGACTATGGTATTTGGAGGACTACTGGGACGTAACTTTGCAAGGCCTTCAAGAGTTGAATTTTTCTATTTCTCACATTTTTAAGGAAGGTAATGCTCCCGTTGATTTTCTGGCAAAATTGGGAGCGCAAGGTGCTAGTAATATTTGGACTAATGATAGGGAGTTGTTGCAGAAGCTTAGAGGATGGATTCTTTTGGACAAGGTTGGTTTACCTTATTTGCGAGTTTCTTAATTGTGCTTATATTTATTTTGTGAGTCTTGTTGATAGTATTGAATTGTTTGGTGCTTTGTGATAAAGGTATTCCTTCGCTACAAATGAGGGTCCCATTAATAATTTGGAGGTGCTATTCTCATTTTTATATATATAAAAAAAAATTGTTGTAAAAATCGCTGCAATTGTTTATTCGGAATATCTTAAGCACATGGCAGAATACCTCAAGCACAACTTATTAAGTCGCTCAACAAGTCTATCTAGCCTGAACAAATAATCTAGCAAGTCTCAAGCGTCTCCTTGTAGTGGTGAAGTGTACTACATAGAATAAACTAGAGTAACACTCAATACACTCATAGCCTAGATACTTTTTCATGAGAGAATAAAAATATACATAGATTCTGTACTTTTTAGGATTGTTAGAGAACCATCTGAGGGGGGCTATATATAGCTCTCCTTGTGCATCAAATATGGCTAGCCTTTTTAAGGGTAGCCTTTAATCCCTACAATAAAGTGGCCGTTGCCACTTTTATTCTCAAGCATGTAACGCAACGCATGACCATTAAGCCATGCGTTACATGTTGTTACGGCATAGGAGGGGTTTGCCCATGTGGGCACCCCTGTATCTTACATCTCTCATTTGCATATAGTGAGCATGACCTTAGGCTTGCATCTCTCTAACGTTCTCAATCTTGTTCATACAAGCGTATAGGTTGAGTGACCACCAAGCACACCTGCAAAAAGAAAGGTGGGAGCACTATACCAAATCTCTTTCAGAGAAGACCAACATAGCAACATCCCTAAAGTGTCTTGTCATGTCCTAGACTCATTCGATCGCATCAAATCAAGGATTTTCGAACCCTCTTGAGTTCAAAAAACTCAAAACAATCTTTGACTACCTTTAAATCATTTTGATGTATTCATAACCTTAGTCGCTACCAATGTGTAGCGCCATAGTTCAACATTGGCAAACACCATCGAAAATACTATGTCAAATAGTTTTCCCTTCGCCCTCATGTCATTTAACTTTAGTCAAACTGCTTTCCCAACAATGCCTCTTTAGATCGTATTAATCATGACCATAGACAGCATGCCAAAGTAGCATACATCACAACCTCCATCTTATGACATAGTAAAAAAATGACACTTAATAAATTATGAGACTCATACAATGAGAAAGAAAGGAACCATTTACTCACTCACTCATTTGGTCGAATAAGCACATATAGTATGAAATACATGCTACAGTAGATTTCTCTTCCTCAAAGAGCATATGTCTATATCAACACTATACAGATCTTAGTCTAGGCACTCCTTAGGCGTCTAACCACAGGCTACATGGATTATGGGTTACCCATGCATGGTCCTCTCAATACAATATACCTCATCTTAGCTCCCATTAAGATGACATATCTTTATGTCAGCCAATTTATCCCTTTAGATAAGTACTTAGGGACATAATGTC
The DNA here is from genome assembly GCA_011037825.1 of Carya cathayensis. Classification (NCBI taxonomy): domain Eukaryota; kingdom Viridiplantae; phylum Streptophyta; class Magnoliopsida; order Fagales; family Juglandaceae; genus Carya; species Carya cathayensis. The sequence continues at coordinate 3,486,278 of QGSO01000197.1, forward strand.
TCATCTCCACTCGCTACTCAAGTGCTAGAGGTGATTGTTCATGTGAGTAAACCGATGTAAACCTATTGACATACCTTGTGTGTATATTTGAAAACAATATGATAAAAACAAGAACTGAATAAAATCATATTACATTAATATCTCAAAGGAAAGTTTACATCTCAATGTCAATTGAACATAAATTACGTTTACAATCTATGCAGTTATAAATTCTAACATGAGTAACAAAAGCATATCTTGCTATAGGCTTTGTTAGGGGATTAACAACTATGCGACGAGTAGAAAGGTGTTTTAGAACCATTTCCTTTTGCGCTACCATGTCTCTAATGTAGTGATATATGATATCCATGTATTTGATTCTTTTGTGATATTTTGATTCTTTAGCATATGCGAGAACTGCTATGTTATCTCAGAATATCGTCATCAGATGTGTAATATCCATGCCAATATCTAAATGCTCAAGGAACTTTCGTAACTAAACAACTTCTTGAATTGCTGCTGAGCAAGCTATGTACTCTGCCTCAATGATGAATAAGGATATACATGGTTGTTTCTTGCTACTCCATGTAATGGTGCCATTGTTGAGCAAAAAAACATACATAATGGTTGATTTGCATCTAGGTCACTGCCCTAATCAGCATTGTTGTAACCTCTAAGCTGCAAATCTGAACCCTAATAACACAACACATAGTCCGCAGTTCTCTTGATATATCTCAGAATCCTCTTGATTACTTTCTAGTGAGCTAGTCCGGAGTTGGATTGGAATCTACTCACCAAGCTAACTACATAGCATATATCTGACTGAGTACATATCATTGTGTACATCAGGCTGTCCACAGAATTAGCATAAGGGAAACGAGCCATCTTTTCCATTTCACTTTGAGTCTTAGGACACATCTTGGACAAGCTCTCACGTCTAGTAATAGGGGTGTCAATGGGCTTACATTCACTCATTTGGAAGCGTTCGAGAACTTTCTTTATGTAAGTATGTTGGGATAAATATAGAAGTTTCTTTGATTGATCTTTGTAGATCTTAACTTCCAAAATGTATTTCGCCTCACTCATATCCTTCATCTCAAAATTAAAGGATAACCACTCTTTTGTGGCGACTGTCAATCTTTTATCATTTCTAGGCAGTAGTATGTCGTCAACATACAATGACAACATAATCGAGCTCTTCTTGGACCTTTTGACATAATCACAATGGTCATACATGATTATCGTAAAACCCATTCGAGAGAATGGCTTGATGGAATCTGAGATACCATTGTTTAGATGATTGTTTTAGGCTAAATATAGATCGTTTGAGCTTGCACACCTTGCGCTCTTGACCGTTGACCACGAAACTCGTGAGTTGATCCATATAGATCTCCCTATCTAGTTTTCCATTGAGAAATATTGTGTTAATGTCCATATGATAAAGTTTCAAATCCATGTATGCTACTATAACTAAAATCAGGTGAATCGAGGCAAACCTCATCACTGGTAAAAAAGTTTCCTCATAGTCTATACCCTCTTGTTAGGTATATTCTTTTTCCACTAAGCGAGCTCTGTACCTTTCTACTGATCCATCCGACTTGTGCTTCATCTTTAGAACCCATTTTTTCCCATTAGCCTTGCGCCTTGATGGTAGATCTACCAGATCCCAGACCTGGTTAGTCCTCATAGACTCTATCTCATTATTTAGTAGTTTCATCCACTCATCTTTAGTAGAAGACGAGAGAGCCTCATGAATTGTCTTAAGCTCATCATCATCTTAATGAGCTACAATCAAAGCTTTCCCTTCAATCTAAAATGAAGACGGGGAACACTTTCACACGTGCTTCTATGCGGCTGAGGTTGTTATGGTTGATTAACAAGTGATGTGCTCCCACCTAGAGGTAAGTTACTCTCACAATTTGTAGGAGCTTGAGGAATTTCTTCCTTATTCTCAACTAAGCCCCTTAGAGCGCCTTCCTCTCGGCCAACAATCTCATGGACTTCCAAACTCCTACCAACCTCACCCATACTTGGAAACTTATCTTTTATGAAATCCACTTCTCGTGACTCAATCTTAGTCACAGTTCTATCAGATTGCTCACCTATTAGAACATATCCTTTAGAGTGTTATGAGTACCTTATAAAAATAAATTTCTTTCTTCTGGGCCTAACTTCCCATATTTATGAGAAATATTGTGAACAAAACCGTTGAACCCCATGGTTGAAAGTTACTCAAATTGGATTTTTCGCCAACCTGTAATTCATATGAGGTGGGAGATACTGATTAGGAGGGCATTCGGTTAAAAATGTAGGTAGTAGTAAAAAATGCATCACCCCAAAATGAAATTCGTAGGTTTGCTTGCGCCATCATTGACCTAACCATCTCAAGTAGTGTTTGATTTTCCTTTTTGCCACACCATTTAGATGTGGCGTACTTGGCACTGTTAATTGTCTTTTGACTCCTTTTTCATGACAAGACCTTTTAAATTGCTCAGAAAGATATTCTTCATCTTTGCGGTTAGTCCTTAGAGTTTTTAAGTTTTTATTTAACTGATTCTCAACCATTCTAAGATATCGCTTAAAGCACTCAAATGCTTCAAACTTATGAGAGATTAAGTAGACATGACCATAACATGAAAATTATCTATAAATGTGATGAAGTAGAAAACTCTATGTCTTGCCCTCACACTCATTGGATCACAGATATCTGAGTGGAATAATTGCAATGGAAAATATGCCTTAGTGGCTTTTTTAAACGATTTTCTCTTACATTTTTCCATCAAACAATGTTTACATGTGGGCAATGTGACCTTAGTAAGATTGCCTATAAGGCATTCTCTAGCTGAACTAGTCATTCTTTCTTATCCTATATGGCCAAGCCTAACATATCATTTATATGAATCCATATTATCAGACGAAGAAAGAAAAATAATAGACTTATTAATACTTGAATAATCAAAATCCATCTTATATAAAAGCACAACCATAAAAATCATTGCCCAAATATAAGGAAACACCATTGTTTTCAAATACAATCCAAAAACTAAGTCTTAATAAAGTAACTAAAAAAAGTAAGTTTCGTCGATTTAAGGAACATATGGCACATCGTGGAGAGATAGAGTGTGGCCACCCCGCAAGTCCAGCTTCTAGGTACCAAGTTCTAGCACCTCCACGCTAGCATTATTACCTTGATATCATGACTCCCAGCTAAAATCCGACGATACTCCACAAAACCAACTTGATCTCGCTTTATGTGCTTGGTCACTCCTGAATCTGCAGTCAACAGAGGATAGGAATGAACAACCATCACATGGCTAATTACAAAAATAATATGAGAATAGTTAGAGTGTACCTTCTTTGTCTTAGTGCAGTCACGAGTGAAGTGGCATTTCTTTCTGCAGTTTAAGCACTCTAACTTTGACTTGTTCTTCCTATGCTTGCATCTCTTGCTGTGCTGAGAAGTTCCTAACCATTTCTTCCATTGTCTAGCAACTACTCCTATCTTGAACTTCTTACACTTGGGCCTAGATGCATTGTGCGAACCAGACTTAGCCATATAGGCTGAATGTTTGGGTTTAGCAGCCTCAAGCTCCAAGTGACGCGGCACATCATCGAAATCCTTTATGTTCTCATTGTGCGTCCGATTCTAGCTCATTATCTCCAAGAATTTGGTAGCAAGTGTATAACTGCCTAGAATTGTTGCTCATCAGTCAAGTTGTTTCTTGTCGTCTTAAGTTCGTAGATCATGGATGACATCGCCCTAAGATGCTACTTTATCGTGTGTTCAAAGCGCATCTTATAGGATGCAAACCTCATAGTTAATCCGTGTAACCTTGTGGTTGAAATTCTCCCAAACTTTATTTTTAATGCTTGTCACATCTTCTTGACAGTGTCATAGGCTTCAAACTCACACAAAAGATCATTGTGCATGTTGCTTAACATGATAATGTGTGCACAATTTTTCTTTTTAGCCCATTCATTATAGGTTTTTTGATATCTCTTGTGTTGGTTTGATTCCCTTTTCTTGGGCTCATTAAGGGAGTGAGTTAAGGCCTTCAAAACATCCTAATCATTTAAGAGATATTGAATTTTGCGATGCCAAATGTCATAATTTTTTCCATCCAATTTCTCTCACTTTTTTAAATCGGCAATTATACTCTTGGATGTCATTTCACTACAAAATGCATAAAAAGTAATATTACACACACATAAGAAATCTGCTGCGTCCATCCAAGTTAGAAAAAAAATACAGACACATCGCAAAATCAAAAATTCGCTAGGCTTCATAATCATTTCTTGTACCACAATATCTAATTATTAATTTTTAACCTAGTTTTCGCTCAAAAATTATATGGGAGATCAAATCCTCCTAAATCTCAATCATACTCCCACTATCTTAAGTAATCATCTAACCCTAGTTACATGTAAAGATAGATTCTACTAAAACGGCAGTAACATTTTAGGCCAATCTATAAGGATAACTACTAGACTATGGCAACGTGTTGGACTAGTCTATAAAGATAGTACTTTTAACACCATTATAGTCCATTTTTCTTGTCCTATCAGTGCATTTACAGTTCTTTCTGAGACCATCATAATTCTTTGGTTATACAGTGTATTTGCAGTTCTTACTGGGGTCATTGCAATTCTTTCAGCCTATCATTCACACTAACAATACATACTAACTAAGACTACTTAGTGGGAACTTTCTATTTTATCACTAAAAAAAATGAAGGCTAATGTCAACATTCAAGTCTAAAATACATAATTAGTAAAATAAGGATATATCTACATGTTCATTTCACACATAACTGTAATCACATTTAATCTAAAATATTAAATAAAAGATCACATGAAATATAACAATATGGAATAACATAAAAAAAACAGCATATAATTAAATAAATAAATCATGCAATTTTTTTTATAGATTAATATGTATAATAAATACATTTATAAGCCACACCTAAACAAAGAGAAATTTGTAGCCCAATGGCGCGCCCAGCTTGATTTTATGGGTTGGTCTTGAGTTCAAAACCCATGTGTGCCACTTTCATTATTTTATTTCTAAAAAACAACTTTGGGCTTATAAACATTGAGCTACCAAAAATTAGCCTAACACTTTTTTGTTTCCTTTTTAGAAGAATAGGCTGAAGGAGCTAAGCCCATTTCAGATGACATAAGTCATCTCCAACCTTCATTAGGGCACTATTCATATGAACAGTACACATTGCAGCCACCACAAACACACACAAGCAACCGCTGATGCCATCAAGACATGGTGTTCCTCCAGCACTTGGGCGTTGCACCACCAACAGTGCACAATGGAGTGCCCGTAGCACAGCTGTGGTGCGTGCAACACCACCAATAGTGCGCGCAACATTGCCACATTGAGTGCTACACCTAGGTGGGCGTAACACCACAATGGTGCACACTGCACCACTGTTGGCACTCACTGTAGTTAAAATACATACGAAACAAATAGGCTTTTTATAAACTGAAGCTAACTTAAATTCTCTTATACCAATGTACGAATGCACATTGGAATACTTTAAACACAACTTATTGAATTATTCTATAAGTCTATTCAACCTGAACAAATAATTTTGCAAGCCTTAAGTGCCTCCTTTTAGTGGTGAAGTTGTAGAATAAATTAGAGTAACACTCAATACACCGACAATCTAGATACTTTCTCGAGAGAGAGCAAAAATATCGAGATATTATGTACTTTTTAGGATTGTCAGAAAACCATCTGAGGGGGCTATATATAGCCCTCCTGTGCATCACATATGGCTGGCCTTAAAGGCCAACCTTTAATCCCTAGAATAAAGTGGTTGTTGCCACTTTTATTCTCAAGCATGACATAGGAGGGGGTTGCTCATGTAGGCGCCCCTCCTTCTTGCACTTGGAATAGAATTTGAATAAGATTAAGTACTGCAAACATCAGTTGGCGAGATTGGGGATGACAACTTCAAAATGAAGAGCAACATAATCCTTTCTATAGATAGATATAATTTGCACACCAAATTGGCTCCACAATAGTTAAAAGTCTCTATCAACTCTGCCCAACCACACCAGAGAGCGGTAGCACCCAACTATATTGTCCCACCCTACGACTCAACACCCTCACGAAGGTCCATTTTTACAGAGTATTATTAAGAGTATTACAATTTAGCATTCAAATTATATCAAAAACAATAAACTACATATAAGAAGAAAATCAACCATGCCAACCATATGATCGAGAATAGAAAATGATCTTGGGATTAAGGAAACATTAGATTGGATGCTCAAAATTTATGGAAAACCTCAAATGATAAGAAGAAAAGAAAATGAGGAATTTGGATAAATTGTATTCTTTTATCCTAGACTGAGGCCAGTTAGTGATACTAACTACTATGTGTTAAATTTGAAAAATTAACTCCTATGTTATTAACAATGCATTTCTAAAGTTAAAATTTGGAAGCTACTACAATGCTGCCTAGTTTGTACCATTGGACATACCTCATAGTGCATTTGCATGATTTATTTATTTTTTTTCTTTTTTCTTTCGACATTTTTAAACATATTTATACATTTGTAAACAAAAATACACAAATTTACTAATAATCATTTTATTAACCATTAAGTACAAACAATAAAAATAGACGAACTGTCACACTGAGGGGGCAAACCCGGCATAGTATCATTTTCCTTAAATTTTTTCCAATTTCCATTATACTTGATATTTTTTCCTTCTAATCAAGCATGCTTGATATTAAATATAATTAAAATAGAATACAACTAGTCTTAAGGCTGATCTTTCCCACTATCAATATACAGAATACATCTAGGAAGATTATCTAATGGTACACATCCAAAAACCAAGTTAGTTGCTACTCATTGAGCCATTAAGTGCACACATCGATTTTGGGATCAATGAATTTTGGCTATTCTCCAATCCTTTTGTTGTTGGAAGTTTTACTTGAAGTCATTTATGATTTGAGTGATTTGCCAGTTGGTGTTGAATCCATGCTTTCAATGGTTGTTATGACAGTTTGTGCATTGCCCTCTAGTATTACTTGACTTTTTTAGAGATGAGTTGCTAACTGTGACACTAGAATAGCTATTGAAGCTTTGGCTATCATTGGGTTTTGGGATTGGATTTTTGAAGTCCATATTTTCATAATCTTTCCTTTGTGATTACGACATATAGTTGAGGCTATTGAGAAAGAATCTCTACATTCTGCATCGAAGGATCCATTGGTTTTGCTGGGGAGGTATCCATATTTTCCTTTGGCTATTTTGTTTCCCCCTTCTCATGCTTGTCTATAAGCTCAGTATGTATGATCTAACTGGTCTTTTGCTTTTTATAGAGAGAAAACTATGTAATTGTGGACTATTCTATTCCTTTGCCTCCAGATAAAATTCAGTATGATAACTGCAAATAATTGAAAAGGATCTTTTTCTGAGTCATTTAATCCCAACTCTTCCCTTGGATTGAGAATCATTTGTATCTAGTGTTACCCAGATGACTAACACAAGAGGGGGGTGAATTGGGTTGTATTTAAAAATTAACAATTATAAATCAAATACACAATATAAATATAAACAAAATACTAAACAACAATAAATATAAAGAGTAATGGTAAGAGAGAAGCAAACTCAGTATGTTAACGAGGTTTGACTCTACTGTCTACGTCCTCGTCTCAAGCTACCCCTTGAAGATCCCAAAATTCACTATTTAACCTTTTTCAGGTGGAGATAAAAATCTATTACATCTTTAAACAACACTGCTATAAAGGATCCGTGTAGAACATCCTCTACACTTGCAATCAACTTACACGTGATGATTCAACTATTCCTTATGTAGAACACTTTCTATATGAATAAGGGTTATACACACCCTTTTACTGATACAAGAGCAGATAGTGGGTAGGTTATCAGATAACACTCATCAATGAGTGAAATAAGAAAACTACAGCACAAACTATACATCTCTCAAAATGAACAAGGGTTAAGACTCAATGCTTAGATAATAGAGATTGAAAGTTTTGAATGAATGTTGCAAAACTTGCAATGATATACGTATGCTCTTAGTGTTGTGAATTTGAAACTTTCAAATGATCTATTTATAGACATATGAGATTTCATATTCAAATTTAAAAAGATTAACATGTCAAAAACAACATTATTTACTTTTTCAAAAAATTCAAATAAAAGTTTCTTCTTTTTCAATTTTCAAAGACAACATCATTCACTTTTCAAAAAATTCAAATAAAAGTTTCTTCTTTTTAATTGTCAAAGATAATATCATTCACTTTTCAAAAATTTCAAATCTAATCTTTTTATTTTTCGCATATGACAAAAGGAGTATTATTTACTTTTCAAATTTTTCAAACAAAATTATATACCTTTTGCATAAGTCAAAAAGAGCATCATTCATTTTTGAAAATATTCAAATAAAACATGCATACATGAATGATGATAATTAATCATTTTTAATATTTTCAAAATTCAAACTTTTAATCATGTCATGCACATGTGACATATGACAATCAATCATTTTTCAAATTTTCAAATTTAATTTTCAAAATATGCATGCACATGCGAAAAATGTATTTTAATGTTTTATGATAAAATATTAATTTTGAACTTTAATCCTAATTTTGAATTTTTTTCAAGAGATGTACAAAATTACTCTATGAGCTTTAATGCGAACTTATTCCTTTTTTGCTCATACTTGGTTCCTTAATGTATTTGATTCCGTTGTGTAGACAACTTGAACTTGAAACTCCTTTATTCTTTCAATTCGTTTATTATCATCAAAATTCATATGTAGATATATAATTACACGAAATTTGAAACCTTGGGTTCAACAATCTCTCCCTTTTTTATGATGACAAATATTTGGTAAAACTTGAAGTCTGCATTAATACTTAAGCCTCACTGAGAATGTGAATTAATTTTTTAAGCAAAAGTATAAATATAATTCCAAGTATATATAACAAGTTTAGCAATTCAAACAATGTTAATATTCTAATCTTAAACTTCTCCACCTTTTGGCATCATTAAAAAAAATCCGCAACAAATAAATGAACTGAAGAAAATAGTGTATTAGTAAAAACTGTAGATAATTGAAAAATTGAAGCCGCCCGTGACCCTGCAAGTGCTGCAAAGCCTTGAGGCCTAACTCTATGAATTTAGTGTGGCTGGAGATTTAAAAAATTGCCTGATGTTGTTGACAAACGAAATTGACGGCTCCGAGTTTCTCTAAAAAAATGATCATTTTCACCCATCAAATATAAAAAAAAAAAAATCACATTACTCATTGACCTGGGTTCTGTTTTTCCATTACGATAGTATGTCCGAGCAATTCTCTTCTTTTAATGTTCCAGACTTGAATTGAGAGCCTTTTACGCATCAATAATCAATCTTGTCTCCTGAGACCGTCAATACGATGGTAGGAGCAGAGATCCATTTTCTGGTAGGACTGATTTTGAGATTGTTGCAGAATCAAGAATGCTCAGTACTCAATATGCTGCCTCTGTCACAACCATGTCTCGGAAGTCAATGGTGAGGGTGAGTGAGGTTGATCATCTTAACAACTAAATATTTGAGTTACGACAGAAGCTTGCTAATAAGGATAGAGTGAATAAAAGGTTAAAGTAAGAAAACAAGAAGTTGAAAAAATTTACAGATTGGTATGCCCATGATCTGCAGCCTCGAATAACGGAGTTGGGAACGAGAAAGAGTTTAGATATAAGGTCAACATCGATAGATAACAGAAGAGGTTCATCGTTTACAAGAAAAATAGGGACAGCCTGCTGTTAATCTCGCTAGCTTAGTAAGAAAACTTTTGATATTATGTGTCTAACATATCTTGTATTTTTTGACTAAATAAGATTTTAAGAGATGATAGTTTGTCTTGTTCATTATACTATCTCTATAAAATCAATCTTAAAGTTCATCCAATTCACATTAAATCTTATTCTCATCTCTATAACTCATCTGCATTCCTTCAACATTCTTGCTTTAAGTTTTCCATTCTTTTCTCAATGGCTCATTTTTCTAACATTTATCTAGATCCATCCATAAGGTATTCTACATATCAATCTCCTGTCCTTTCTGCAGCTGCCATTGGTGCCATATTGCAGCAAGAAAATAATAATTTGGCTAATAAATCAGATTTCGATACTATCTACGACTTGGTGAGTCTCGGGACTCGCTACTTGTCCTCTATAGTTGTTTTTTTCATTAGTAGCACTAAATATTATATCATCAACATAAATTTAAATTAAAAAAAATATCATCATTTTCATGTTTAATGAAAAGAGTTGTGTTGATTTTTCCTCTTGAAAAACCTTTTCAATTAAGAAACCACTGAGTCTCTGGTACCAAACTCTATGAGCTTGTTTGAGTTCATATAGTACTTTTGTGAGTTTAAAAATATGATTTTGTAGAAATATGATTTTCAAAACTTGAAGGTTATTCAACATATACCGTTTTATTTATAAAACCATTTAAGAAAACACTTTTAGCATCCATTTGAAAAAGTTTGAAATCTTTATAACAAGTATATGTAAGTAGCATTCGAGTAACTTCTAATCTTACAGCTGGTGCATATGTCTCATCATAATCGATTCATTCTTCGTGATTGAAATATTGGGCTATAAGTCGAGTCTTATTTCTAGTAATGACTTTGGACTCATATTTCTTGTTTCTAAAAATTCATTTTGTTCTAATAATAGTATAATTTTTTAGTCTAGGAACAAGTGTCCAAACATCATTTCTTTCAAATTGATTCAGCTCTTCTTGCATAGTTAGAATCCAAGATTCATCAATAAGTGCTTCATCAATATTTTTGGGTTCAATCTGAGATAGAAAAGCAGTATGATTGCAAATATTTCTAACAGATGATCGAGTACTTACACCTCATGAAAGGTCTCCCAGAATTTGTTTTAATGGATGATTTTTCACAAATTTCAACTGTTTGGTTGCATTCTGTATTAAATTTTGATTATCTTTCCTGATTTCTCCATGTTGGACTTCATCTATTGTGTTCTCTTTGTTAAGATTGAGACTTTTCGTATTATTTATACCTCATGTTTCTTCATCAACGGATTTCTTGGAGAGTAGAGAATTAGATTCATCGAATAGTACATGCATAGATTATTGTACAGTCAAAGTCTTTTTAGTGAATACTCTATAAGCTTTACTATTAGTAGAATATCCGAGAAAGATACATTTATCAGATTTTGCATCAAACTTGCCTAAATTATCTCTGTCATTCAAAATAAAACATTTGTATCCAAATACATAAAAGTAATCAATATTGGACTTTTTCTCATTCCAAAACTCATATGAGGTTTTATTTAGTTTAAACCTTAACATAACTCTATTTATAATATAACATGTAGTACTTACTGCTTCGGCCCAAAAATAACTAGGCAAGTTGTTCTCATTGAGCATTGTTTTTTTCATATCTTGAAGAGATCTATTTTTCTTCTCTACTACCCCATTTTGTTGAGGAGTTCGAGGAGTAGAGAAATTATACACAAAACTATTTTCATCACAAAAAGTTTCAATATTTTTATTAACAAACTCTTTTCTCCTATCACTTTGGATACTTGAAATAATATAACCATTTTCATTTTGAATTCTCTTGCATAACTTGGTAAAAACATTATGTGCCTAATTTTTATGAGCAAAAAAGATGAGCCAATTAGATCTAGAGAAATCATCAACAATAACAAATACATAATATTTTCCTCATAGACTTGCAACTCTATTTGATCCAAAAAGATCTATGTGTATCAGTTGCAGTGGTCTAGTAGTGAAAATATGTTTCTTGACTTTAAAAGAAGTTTTTATTTGTTTACCAAATTGACATGCATCACAAATTCTGTTTTTAAGAAAATTTGTTTTGGTAAACCTTTCACAAGATCATTTTTTGAAAGTTTGAAAATAAGTTTCATGTTGGCATAACCCACTCTTCTATGCCATAACTAGCTAGTTTCATTTTCAACTGAAAAATAAATAGCATCTTGTTAGGCAATTTCTTCAAATTTGATTGTATAAACATTGTTACTTCTAAAAATAATAAAATAAACATTGCAATCATGATCATTTAAAATAATGCACTTATCCATTTTGAAAGTAATTGTAAATCTTTTATCACATAACTGACTTATGCTTAAAAGATTATGCTTTAGACATTCAACAAGTAGAACATCTTCAATTATGAGAGAAGATTCATTACCAATTTTACATATTCCCACAATTTTCCCTTTTGAGTTGTCTCCAAATGTCACATGTCATTTTCTTTTAGATATAAAATCAAAGAATTTAGTCTTATCTCCTGTTATGTGTCTTGAACATTCACTATCTAAAAAGAACTTATTTTTGCTTGTGGAGGACTTCATGCATACCTATAAAAATTATTAAAATGATTTTTCTTATTATCCAAGTTCTTTGGGTACTTCATTTATTAGTATTAGAATAAACAAGATTTTTAGGTAACCATATGACTTTAATAGTCATTGTATGCTTTCTTCTAATAGGACAAGCATGGTAATTATGTCAATTTTTATTACAAAAATTACAAATAACATGCGGCATATATAAAGAACTTAAGTGAATATAATAGTATCTTTCTTTGACAAAATTATTTTTAATTTTGAATACTGGATTTTGATGTAGAAGGATTATCAAAGAAGTTTTTGTAAGTTTTGTATTTTTGTTTTGGCATGTATCCCAAGCTTACCTTATTAAAAACACATCTTTGACTACCAAGAAATTTTTCAAAATTTCTTTTTCCATTCGTAAAGTTTTCAACCATATTTTCTAAATCAATTATTTTCTTCTTCAACTCAAGATTTTCATATTTCAAAACGATATTTTATTTTCTTAAAACATCAATTTCGTTTATTAAAGAAGATTTTTATTTTTCAAAGTAGTATAGTTGATACCCAACTTTTCAAGTTCCTTATATACCTCTTCCAAATCATTTTGCAACTCTTTATATGAAAGATTTTCAATATTATCAAAATTTGTTACTCCAAGGCCATCTTTAGCCATAAGACAAAGATTTGCTGATTTTTCATTGCTTGTTTCACTATCTGAGCTATTTGAATCATCATCCCATGTAGCTTTCATTGCTTTCTTACCCTCGTTTCGATCTTTCTTTAGTAGAGAATAATCTAGTTTGATATGTCCAGGCTTATTGCATTTATAACCAATTAAAGAGTTATTTTTACCTGAATCTTTTTTAGAAAAATTTTTGAAGGATTTACTCGGATGAGCTTTATTTTTCTTTAAAAACCTCTTAATTCTTCTTGTTATCATCGTAACTTCTTCATCTTTGTCGTCACTTTCTTCATCTTCATCACTTTCACTTCATTAAGAACAACTTTAAGTGTCAAGCTCTTCTTTAACTTTCCTTCTTCTTCTCCTATTTTCAATGTGTACTCATGGATGGTAAGTGACCCGATGTGGTCAATCACTTCGAGTTTCTTGAGATCTCTAGCTTCAAGAATCGCTGTCACTTTTGATTCCCAGCATTTTGGTAGAGAGTTGAGAATTTTTCTTACTATCTTTACCGTGGAATAAACTTTGCTGAGAGCTGTCAAGCTGTTTATGATGTTAGTAAAACGAGTGTACATACTAGAAATAGATTCATCATCATTCATCTTAAACATTTCATATTCATGAGTAAAAATATAAATTTTTGATTCCTTGACTTGCGAAATTCCTTCATAAATAACTTTCAAGTTATCCCAAATTTTCTTTGTCGTAGTGCAAGTCATTATTCTATTAAACTCATTTCCATTGAGAGCATTATATAATAAATTCATAGCAATTAAATTTAATGTATAAAGTCTATCGTCTTCACAATCAAATTCTTCTTCTTCATTTTTGACCTTTATTTTATCAACCACTTTTGTTGGGATATAAGGTTCATTTACAATACATTTCCAGATTTCTTGACCTTGAGCCTGAAGGAATATTCTCATTTTAACTTTCCAGAATGAATAATTGTCTCCACAAAAGAGTAGAAGCCGATTGCTAGATTGACATTCACCAAATGAAGTTGCAATGTTAGTCATAAGATCTTAACTCAAAAGACAGTTAATCTTATAACAGAGCCATTGTTCTGATACCAATTGTTACCCAGATTACTAACACAAGATGGAGGGTGAATTGTGTTGTATTTAAAAATTAACAATTATAAATCAAATACACAATATAAAATAAAAAAAAATTGAAACAACAATAAATATAAAGAGTAAGGGTAAGAGAGAAGCAAACTCAATATGTTAATGAGGTTCGGCTCTACTACTTACGTCCTCGCCTCAAACTACCCATTGAGAATCCCCAAATTCACTATTCAACCCCCTTCAGATGGAGATAGAAACCTATTACACATTTAAACAATACCGCTACAAAGAATCCGTGTAGAACACCCTCTACACTTGCAATCACCTTACACTTGGTGATTTAACTATTATTTGTGTAGAACACTTTCTATACGCATAAGAGTTATACACACTCTTTTAGTGACACAAGAGCCGATAGTAGGTAGATTATCAGAGAACACTACTCAATGAGTGAAAAAAGATTAATACAACACAAACTATATCTCTCTCAAAATGAACAAGGGTTAAGGCTCAATGCTTAGAGAAGATAGAGTGAAAGCTTTGAATGAAGGTTGCAAAACTTACAATGATATGCGTACGCTCTTGGTGTTGTGAATTTGAAGCTCTCAAATGATCTATTTATATGCATATGAGACTTCATATTCAAATTTAAAAAGATTCACATATCAAAGACAACATCATTCACTTTTTTAAAAAATTCAAATAAAAGTTTCTTCTTTTTTAATTGTCAAAGACAATATCATTCACTTTTCAAAAATTTCAAACATCATTTTTTTACTTTTTGCATATGAAAAAAAAAATTATTCACTTTTCAATTTTTTCAAAAAAAATCATCTACATTTTACATAAGTCAAAAAGAGTATTAATCACTTCTAAAAATATTCAAATAAAGCGTGCACATGTGAAGGATGACAATCAATCATCTTTAATACTTTCAAAATTCAAAGTTTTAATCATGTCATGCACATATGAAATATGACAATCAATTATCTTTCAAATTTTCAAATTTAATTTTTAAAATATTCATGCACATGTAGAAAATGTATTTTAATACTTTATGATAAAATATTAATTTTGAGCCTTAATCCTAATTTTGAATTTTTTTTTCAAGAGATGTTCAAAATTACTCTATGAGCTTTAATGTGAACTTGTTCCCTTCTTGCTCATTCTTGGTTCATTGATGTGCTTGAATCCATTGTGTAGACAACTTGAGCTTGAGACTCATTTATTCTTTGAACTCATTTATTATCACAAAAATCCATGTGTAGATATATAATTACACGAAGTTTGCAACCTTGGGTTCAACATCCAGTTTGAAATAGAATTTATCGGTAGTGTTATGGGATTTAGAGGTCAAATGCTTTGCTGCCATATGATCCAATTGATGGGGCATTCTATGAAGTCTTTTTTGCTTCATTACACAGTGGACAATTTTTCGAAAGGAGCTAAGGAATACCATTGCTCAATTGCTCTTTGGTGGAGAAAAATTTCTATAAGATTTTCTAAAGCCGCAGCTTGTGGCGATCTTAAATTCTCAATCTCCAGAGAGTTTTAAAAATAGAACTCAGAAAATTTTGCTGAGTGTTTCTGGAACTTCTTGCTGCTATGTGGTAAGCCGTTTTGACTAAAACATTGTGGTTTGGGGTCCGATCTGTTGGTTCTACCTTAAGTTATTCAATGAAAGGAATTTTTTTTTGGATTTCAGTGATGTTTTCTTGGTCAAGAAAACTTTGCATTTTTGGAATATCCCAAGAGCGGGGTCTTCTGTGATCATGTCAGAAACTTTCAAAAGGGGATGTACTTGGTTCATTAGTTGTATCAGATTTGGTATGAAATTCTCCATTTTAGGAATTCATAGCTTTGACCATACATTGATCAGTAATCTATTGTTTATTTGGTAGCATATGTCTTTTGCAAGCAGATCTTTTGTTTTGAGGATTCCTATACATAACCATGAGTCTAATGATTTTGAGGTTGTATTCCAAAAGCTTGTGGCTTTTAGATATTTTACTTAGAGAATAGAGTGCCACAAACCAAAATTTTCTTTACTCATTTCCCATCTAGTCTTCACTATAAGTGCTAGATTCATATTTTCCATTAATCTAAAGTCGAGACCTCCTGATTTTTTTGGTTGGCATATGGATTTCTAGGACTTCAAAGTCAGATTGTTTTTTTGATCATTTGGGAATTCCAACAAAAAATTTTTAAAGTAGGAATTCAAAGTCTTGTACATGGCAGCAAAAATGATGACATTGTATAAGATGGAATTGTACTAGCCATTATTCTAATTAGCATGGTCCTACCTGCTTGCAAAAGCAACTTCAATTTCACACCCTTTAGTTTTTTCCCCACTTTCTCCAGTAATTTTTGATGATTTTCTCTTTTTGTTATGTTGAAAGAAGTTGGGAGTCTTAAGTATTTCATTTTTAAGGATAATGATTTGTATGTCAATAACTGAGAGATTGTAGCTTCGGTTGTTAGGTTGGTGTTTCTTGTGATGAAAATGGAAGACTTGTTGTGATTTTTTTTTTTTGGTCTCGACCATTGATGATATTTCTTTAGGCTTTCAAAAGTGGTTCGAGCATTTCTTTCACTAACTTTCCCAAAGATGATTATATAATCAGTGAATAAGAGGTGCGATATTGGTGACCTATTCCTGCTCAGTTTAATTTCTTCAAAACTTCCTTGAACTTTTGTTCTGATTATAATTCTTGATAACATCTACATATTCAGTATGATGAGGAAAGGTGAGATAGGGTCCCCTTGTTTGAGTCCTATTTTACACTTTGAAGAAACCTCTGGGTGAGCCATTTATAAGAATTGAGAAAGTTGTTGTGACACATTCTTTTATCAGATTAATCCATATGTTGTTGTATCCCAAAACTTTCATCACCATGAATAGAAAATCTCACTCAACAAAATCACAAATTTTTTCCATCGAGCTTTATAGTCATTAGGCCTATTCTCCCCATTTTTTTTAAGGTAATGAAGCAGTTCATGAGCTATCATCGTATTCTCTTTGATGTTACAATTGGGAACAAAAGTTGTTTGGAGATGGGAGATCCTATTGGGTAGAGTGGATTTGAAGCGGTTGACCGATATTTTGGTGATGACTTTGTAGATAAAATTTGTTAGGCTGATAGGACAATAATGGTGTGGAGGGCTTGGATTTGAGATTTTCGATATGAGAGCTATGTTTGTATGATTCATCTGTCTCAAGAGTTTTCCATGCAGAAAGAAATTTTGTACCACTTCTATGACCTTTTATTTATTTATTTTTTATTTTTTATGATACTCCAATAATATATGTAGAACAGGGTTATCATTCCATCCGAACCTGGCGCTTTTTGGTTAGGGAGTATTTTAGTGCACAAAAAATTTCAGGCGTTGCACTAAGAAAATCATTGTCTTGATTTGTGACATGCATTTCAAACAGATTTTATAATAACTCTGGGACTTGTGGTTTTCTACAAGTGTATATAAACCGAAAATAATTAACGAAAAAATACTCAATAATAATTTGGTCCATTGTCCAATTACCTGGTCTCAATTTAATGAAGTCTATCACGTTGCTTTTCCTTCAGATTGTTGTTGATAGATGAAAAAATTGTGTGTTGAGATCCAAGGATGTCTGCCATGAGATTCTAGATTTTGATGCCATAAATTTTCTTCATTCTTCAATTGTTCCTGGAGATTAAATTGGAGGTGTTTTAATCTTTCTTGGTTCCAAGGAGTTGTGGGGTTACTTTGCACTTTGAGTAGTTCACATTCTATATTTTGGATATTGACCTGAATTTTTTCGAAGTAGACTTTATTTCATAACTTAAGAGCTTCTTTTATGGACTTTATATTTTTGCACAATATGTGGTTTTAGTACCATTGAATTGTTTGATCCATGTTTCTTTAATAATAATTTGATTGAGTGGCTCGTGAATCCAAAATTCTTTAAATTTAAGGTATGACATTTTTTGTTGAGTAGCTGCATGTGTGTAATAGAAACAAATGGTGGTCTGAGGTTGAAGAGGCCAGATGGTGCAGTGTTGCGTCTGGGAATAGTAGTCTCCATTGTTGGTTTTTTATCCCTTGGTCCAGCCTTTCTCTTATAAGCACATTGTCATGTCTGTTGTTTGTCCATGTGAAAGAAGGGCCTGTGAAACAATTGTCGATCAGTCCGGGGTTTTCCATTAGAGTTTTGAGTCCTCTAATTGATGATAAGGGAACTGGATGCCCATCAAGTTTTTCTAATTGGTTAAGGAGTCTCGGAAATGCTTGATATGTTGAATCCAAGTGGTTCCAAAAGCTTGTTTTAAATTTCCATTGAGCTGGTGCATTGTGATCAACCAAGGGTGATATGGAGGTAAATTAAAATTAAAATTGCATTCATATTAATATGTACAGGTTCTACTTCTACACTTGAACACCACAAAAGCAGTAAGTCCCATTTTTTCTCCAAGACTGGATAACTTACAAAATGGTAGAAACCTAAGATATTCACAATAGATAAGGGTCATTCTACTGGCATCATGGTTTCCAACAAAAAAATAGTGTCCGGGTTATATTTCCTAATATTGCCCATTAAATTTCTAATTGCTTTGGGTCGGGTGAGTCCCTGCAATTCCATGCCATTGTCTTCATTCTGTTGGGGGAGGCATTTTTAAGCTTGTCTCTTCAACTTTTTTGGATTTTCCAAATGGGGTTGGTAGTGGTTTTTGTTATGGAGATGTATGAGCAAGTCCTTTTAATTTTTTGTCTTTCTCGTTGATCCTAACTGCATCTTAAATAGTGTGAGTGCCTATGTTGATTCATCTAAATTTCGATATGGAGGTGTTGCCATAGCTGTGATGGTCTCTTTTCGGCTGATTTTTTTTTGGGCTTATTCTTCGTGGGTTGGACTTCATCAGAAGATGCAGAGTTGCATGGCCTTTTTGATAGCCTGTTTGTGTTGGGTGGGCCTGAGTGAGTGCTATGTGTCAGTCCAACATCAAAAAGGTTTTTTGTGATGGGTTTTGTGGGCTTGATAGTCTTGAGCTACTTGGCCTTGGGGTGAAGGGAGGTTGGGCTTACTTGCTAATGAAAAAAGAACCCTGCCTAATGAGATTAGAAAACATGGAGTTGGGCTCACCAAATTGGGCCTTGTTCTGTTGGGCCTTATAACTAAGCACTGCAGATTGCATATGTCGCCATTGTGATCCCCAAGGGGAGTCTTCCTTGCTAAGCTTTGGGATATAAATCCCAACTGCTACGCCATTTCAATTATATTAGGTAAAGTATATTGAGCTTTAGTTGATGTAAGGGTTAAATTCGGCCTGACTGATGGGTTAGAGTGTGACACTCCCAAATTCCGCTTGGGATTGAACGGACATTTGAAGCATCGAGACATGCAACACAAGGTTACCTGCCCCCGTTCATGACATATAAGATGCAATGTTCCTAACATGCATCTAGCATTATGCAATATTCGCAGCGGATAATTTTTTTCTTTAGCAATACTATGCACCAAACTAAAAATTATCCCAAATACTTGAAACATATTTCATACATAAAGGCATACTAAAAAGCCGTGATCACCACACTAGTCCAAAATGGTTGTGATCAAAAGAATACTTGAAATACAACTCCAAAAGTACAAGTATTAACCTGAGTTAAATACTATACCATCATCAACATCGCACCGTGGCCTAGTTGACCGTATTCAGTTGGTCAGATTCCAATTCTCCTTTGGGTCCTGTAACAAGATCTACCATTCGGGGGGAATGGTAGTTGGGACTACCACAGTGAGATTTGATTACAAATCTCAGTAAGTTAACATAAAACTTATACACAGGTTAAAAATGCATGCATGGCAGTAAAAGCATAAATGCATAATTATAGTCATACATAAACATAGTATAACTTGACATATAGCATGACTTAACCAGAACTTAAGCGTGAACTGAACTTGACTTAACATGGCATGAACTTAAGCTTAAAACATAACATGAACAATCAACATAACATGAACGTGAAACATAACATGGACATGAACATAACATAACATGAACGTGAGCTTGAACGTATCATAAACGTGAACATAACATGATGTGAACATGAACTTGGAACATAACATGAACATGAACATAACATGTACGTGAGCATAACATAACATGAACTTGATCTGAAACTTGACTTAACATAAACTTGGAATCTTATTTAATTGTCTTGATTAATAACGTGCATTAATACGTACTCCACAGTTGTTGTGGCCCCACGTATTCAAGTAACATAAAACATAATACGTACTCCACAGTTGTTGTGGCCCCACGTATTCTACATGTCACAATTGCTGTGTCTCATGTAGTGTATGCTCCACAGTTGTTGTGGCCCCATACTTCATGCTCCACAGTTGTTGTGGCCCCATGAATTCACATAACATAAAATATAATACGTACTCCACAGTTGTTGTGGCCCCACGTATTCTACATGTCACAATTGCTGTGTCTCATGTAGTGTATGCTCCACAGTTGTTGTGGCCCCATACTTCATGTAACATAAAATATAATACGTACTCCACAGTTGTTGTGGCCCCACGCATTATAAGTAACATAAATATAATACGTACTCCACAGTTGTTGTGGCCCCACGCATTATAAGTAACATAACATAAATATAATACGTACTCCACAGTTGTTGTGGCCCCACGCATTATAAGTAACATAAATATAATACGTACTCCACAGTTGTTGTGGCCCCACGCATTATAAGTAACATAACATAAATATAATACGTACTCCACAGTTGTTGTGGCCCCACGCATTATAAGTAACATAAATATAATACGTACTCCACAGTTGTTGTGGCCCCACGCATTATAAGTAACATAACATAAATATAATACGTACTCCACAGTTGTTGTGGCCCCACGCATTATAAGTAACATAAATATAATACGTACTCCACAGTTGTTGTGGCCCCACGCATTATAAGTAACATAAAATATAATACGTACTCCACAGTTGTTGTGGCCCCACGCATTATAAATAACATAAAATATAATACGTACTCCACAGTTGTTGTGGCCCCACGCATTATAAATAACATAAATATAATACGTACTCCACAGTTGTTGTGGCCCCACGCATTATTATAACATAACATGTCTTATCTTTCTTAATGCATGTGATATTATTTAATATCATATACTTTTCTAACATGGCGTATACTTGTAAATGGCATAATATGATTTAATCATAAACATTTCATGGCATACATGTATCATATGGCATACTTAACATGGCATACTTATAACATACATCATTGTATGACAGAAAAGATTATGTAACAGATAATTATTCATGAGAGATTAAATCATACGTAACAGATAAACATGTAATGACATAGCATGACATGGCATATACGATAACATACATACATAAATTGTAGTTCTCTTACCCATCACACATACACAATAAACTGATAGTAAGTTAGAGGCTAACTTACCTCGATCGTCGCGTTCTATGAGAATAGAGCGCGAGACACGAGGAACTGCACAACAGCTGGAAGAGGAACACTCAAGTCCTTAAGATTTTCACTTCTGAACTCAATTGCCATATTGTAAGCACTTGCAACACCACGGCCAACTTGAGGTTTCACTATACTCGGAAGAGATAAATTGACTTCAGAAAGCCTTTGCACTAAAACAAGTTCATTAAAATTATCAATAACAACCAAACAAACAACTCATTTCTCAATCCATATACTCTTAGCCATAGTCAACCACAAGATGACACCAGTCATCCCGGACTATAATCCATATCATCACTGCTTCGGGACACTGTCATACAGTTTCCCAACATTACACCATACGCTCCACACTTCTCTGCTACGCCATCCAACCCTTCGTGACACGCCATCCGGTGTATCACGACTTAGTACAGAGTACACTCACGTGAACTCTCTTCCATTCACACTACAAAACCCATCACTGCGATACACGTCTCACGGTGCATCGCTACGCGACACGGAGTACGCGCTACGCGTACTTCCTTCGCTACAACACTCATCAACACGATGCACATCACACGATGCATCGCCATACCACACGGAGTACACTACATGCGTACTCCCTTCCTTCTACGACCCACATCACTACAGCGCACGTCGCGCGGCGCGTCGCTGCATTACACAGAATACGCTACACGCGTATTCTCTTCACACAACCCGCCGTATCACATCTACGGCATCCATCTCACGCCTATACTTCACAGCACAGTCCACAAAACTACAAAATCAAGCCTAACACTTCACAACCACACTTCGTTTCACAACTACGCAGCGAACTCCACAAACACTAACTACACAGTCTACAGCCAACCAAATCAACTATGTTAAACATAAATAACTAAAGATAGAGGGTTATACCATCGACGGGATAACCCGTGCGTCGCTCGCTGCTCGTCACGAACATGCGTCGGAGGAGCATACGTGGCGGTACGGTGTCTGTCCACCACATAAAGTGGTAGTTTGGGCTTGAGAAAGGCTAGGCGTGGTCTTGGAAGACTCACGGTCGCCTTGTGATGGTCAAAGGTGGCGGAGCACGGCGGCATCACGCCGTGAACAGTAACTCCGAACGGTGAGCGGAGGAGACGCGAGGTAGCGAAAAGCCATAGAACTTCATGGAAAGCTAGGGAAAGGTAGAGGAACATGTGGTGGAGCTGTGGTGGCGAGGTGGTGGTCGGACGGTGGCTAACGGCGGCAGATCGGCCGTTTGAAACCATTTTTGGCCTTGGAGAGTGCGGGAGAGTGTGAGCTCTACGAAGCTCCGTTGGCCATGAAATTTCTTGGAGAGGTTCATGAGGATGAGAGGAACAAGATGGTGGTGGTGAAACACCACGGGTGGCCATGTACGGCGGCGCACGGTGGTGCAACCGAACGGGTGTTTTGAGAAACCCATATGAGAAAGAGTGAGAGTTAGGGAAAAAGAAAGACATGGGGAGGAAGCCCTTGATGTGGTGAATCCAATGGTGGTGCTTGGTGGCTGATTTGGCCGTGTATGGTGGTCCAAAATGGTGAAAAAGCTTTAAAGACCCATTTGTTTGGAGGCGAGAGTGGTGGCTAACGGTGGCTCGGATGGAGGTGAAACTTGGTGGGGATGTTCACCGGTGAGAGGGGAAGAAATCTGGGTGGGTGGTGTAGGCCACGCCGCCGGCGAGCGGCGGTTCTGGGCGGAGAAAGAAATCGGCAACAGGGGAGAAAACAGGGCAGGGGCAGCAACTTCCGGGGGCTCGTGGCGGCTAACGGCTGGTCCGATGGCTCTGAAAATTGGTGGGGATGAACTTTGGTGGGATGGGAAGAGAATGGCGGGGGTGGTGTACGACACCTCCACCGGACGGCGGAGAAACGGGCGGTCAAAGGGGCGGCGACGGTAAGGAGAAATGGGGAAGGGAAGAGCATGGGGAGAGAGAGAAAGAGAGGAAAGAGAGAGAAGAAAAAGGAAAAAGGAAAAAGTGAAGGGAAAAGGGTAGGGGCCTAGGTAATTAACTTCAATCCTACGTTTCGGGATCCTCAAATAAACCAACGATGAGTTAAAACACTGATTTGAAAACGCGTAAGTGTTTTATTTTAAATAAAACACTTAAATAAAACACTACGAGTAATTAAGGTAGAATATCATTTTATAAACTAAAGTTTATAAAATAATATTTCCTCATCATTATTTAAAATGATAAAGTACCGTTAATTAATCGAAGAAGATAAAATCATTTAAATTAATAAAACACTTAATTACAACACTGAGAGGAATTAAGATAGAATATTATTTTATAAACTAAAGTTTATAAAATAATATTTCTTCATCATTATTAAAATGATAAAGTATCTTTAATCACTCAAAGAGGATAAAACCATTTAATTTAAATAAGAGTTTTCAACGTAAAAATAAACCTCTTAATATCTTAAAACAACTAAAATATTTAATCTAAGTAATTATCCACAATTATAATATTTTCAGAGCTCATTAAATTATTATAATTGTGCTATTTTAAAAACAAACTTATCTAATACTTTGAAATTCGGTGGATAAGATCTGGAATACGCCATCGAGGTACAACGCTTAGGATAAATCTGTTCATGATTTTACAGTTGTTGGTGAAGAACAAAGTAACGTGATTTACGGAAAAAGATAATTATGCATGTGATTTCGGGTGAGGGTAGAGACGAGAGCGATAGTGACTGCTGTCGGGAAAGAATCCAAAACTGATTGCCGTGCTGTCTAATATGTGCGAAAAAGAAAGAGAAGGGTGAGGAGATAAGACTAAATTTTAACGGGCTGTTACACAAAGCTTATAGTGAAGTAATTTATTTCAAGATTGATCTGAGTTAGTGCGGTAGGTGCTGCAAAGTTGAATACAACTGAGGAATTGTAGTGGAACAGGGAATTTGGATTGCAGAACACCAGGAGATTTGTCAGAGCAAGGAAAAATTGAGATATTTTCAGCTACCTGACTTGGGAGAAGTTCTTGATGACCATTTCGGTACAACTCGTGTTTTTCCCACAGGTGAGTTCCTTTGTGTTGAGCACTAAAAAATTCATTGTTTGCTTCTCTTGTCTGTTGTCAACCATTATTTCTTTCCCTTTTGAGCTTTGTGACTAATTCTCCATTGGCTGGAAGTGTGGGGTGGTACTGAGTATTTGGGTTTGTTGATTATCTATTGATTGAGGAATTGTTTGAGAGAGTGCTGGGTTTGTGTATTCCGCTTGTAACCAGGGTCCAAATGGAAGGTGAGTGGGTGGGGACTTGAGATAGGTGCAGAAAATCTGTGAATGCCCTAGTCTTCCACATGCATAGCAGAAATCCAATAGCCTCTTGTACTTGAAATAAACCCATGTGTTGATGTTAAAAGCACTTGGTAGTGTGAAACCTTGCTTTAATGGGTTTGTGATGTCGATTTTTACCTTGATTCTAATAAATTTCCTGCATGTTATACCAAACTGTGAGTCTTCTTCTACCTTCAAAAGATTGCCAAGTGATTTTTTTATGCTTGTTGTATTTTCTAGAGTCATGTGATCTAGTGGGAGGCCATGAATTTGCTTATAAAAATCTCTTGTAACTAGGGTCCAAATGGAAGGTGAGTGGGTGGGGACTTGAGATAGGTGTAGAAAATCTGTGAATGCCCTAGTCTTCCACATGCATAGCAGAAATCTGATTGTCTCTCGTACTTGAAAGAAACCCATGTGTTGATGTTAAAAGCTCTTGGTAGTGTGAAACCTTGCTTTAGTGGGTTTGTGATGTCATTTTTTACCTTGATTCTAATACATTTCTTGCATGCTATACCAAACTGTGAGTCTTCTTCTACCTTCAAAAGATTGCCAAGTGATTTTTCTATGCTTGTTGTATTTTCTAGAGTCATGTGATCTAGGGGGAGGCCATGAATTTGCTCAAATCTCTTGTAATCAGAGTCCAAATGAAAGTTGAGTGGGTGGGGACTTGAGATAGGTGCAGAAAATCCGTGAATGCCCTTGTCTTCCACATGCATAGCAGAAATCTGATAGTCTCTCGTACTTGAAAGAAACCCATGTGTCGATATTAAAAGCTCTTGGTAGTGTGAAACCTTGCTTCAGTAGGTTTGTGATGTCAATTTCTACCTTGATTCCAATAAGCTTCCTACATGCTATACCAAACTATGAGTCTTCTTCTACTTTCAAAAGATTGCCTAGTGATTTTCCTATGCTTGTTGCATTTTTCAGATTCATGTGATCTAGGGGGAGGTCATGAATTTGCACATAAAAAACTAAGTGACTCAATCGGATCTCTTGCAATGTTAGTCCTGCTGGCCAAGGTTTTAGGATGAGAAGATGACCTTTGAAA
The DNA here is from genome assembly GCA_011037825.1 of Carya cathayensis. Classification (NCBI taxonomy): domain Eukaryota; kingdom Viridiplantae; phylum Streptophyta; class Magnoliopsida; order Fagales; family Juglandaceae; genus Carya; species Carya cathayensis. The sequence continues at coordinate 3,512,238 of QGSO01000197.1, forward strand.
TTCCATGGTGCTTGATTGAGCACTCTATGTTTGTCCTAAGGTGATTGGAATGTGAATAAAACCATATCGGCCTTCAAATCTTCAATGAGAAATTTTTGTATGAAATCTCAAGCAATTGTGATACTTGAGTGTATTGCGAATTTGTTAAGAGGTCTTTCAGCTACCAGATGACCTACCAAAGCCACATCTGATGATTTCTTTACTAATTCTGTTGCAGGTTCAAGATTGAGGTCTTTTCGGGAGAGGGCCTCAGTTTGTGTGATCAGGTTGTCCATTTCCTTTGTGTTTGAGATTGTTACTTAAGATCTTTGTTGGGATTTCAATACAAAAGAAGATGACTTCATACAAAAGAGGGTATTCATTGTGCAGTAAGGAGAGAATCTAGTGAGAGAGTGGTTTGTGCCATTATATTTGATGTTAAAATCATGTGTTTCAAGAAGAAAAAGGCTTAGTACACGAAATCTATGTACGATCGCGTTTACATATCACGACTCTTGCCATAACCCTACTTATATCCAATCACATGCTCCAAAGACTAAATCATGATTTTGCCAGTAAATGTTTTTTTAGCAATGATACATGTAAAATTATTTTTATATTTTTTTTATTTAATCATGTTTTAAATTGAAGGTATTTCTGTAAAATTATGTTATTTTTATAAGTTATTTTATAAAAATACCCATTATTTAAAACATAATTAAATAAGAAACTAAATAATTATGTTTATCATTGTTTTCAAGAGGAGCTACTAGCCAAAAGAAGTGAGCATGATGTAGCAATGGAGAAATGATAGAAACAAAGGAGGCGTCATGGTCCATGGACCCTCTCACATAAACAGTACCATATACTATTGTTGAGTACCATTCACATGAACTACAGGGTTTTGAACATTTTGGTTCTCATATTTAGCGAAGACACACTAAGATTTGATTTATATAGTGAGTTAAGATGATATGATATGAAAGTTAAATAAAATATTGTTAGAATATAATTTTTTAATATAATTTTTGTTTTGAAATTTAAAAAAGTTGAATTACTTATTGTATTTTATTTGAAAATATGAGAAAATTATAATGATTAGATAAGATGAGATGGTTCCATTCAACAAATTGGGCCTAATTGGCTCTATTTTTTTGAAAAAAATTACTATTATTTTATTATTTTTGACGTGGTATTAAATGATTATGAAATTATTTTTTTTTTACTTATTTTCAATAATAGATAATGATATCAAACAATTATAAGAGGAAAATGATAATTGACTAAAATTATATTTTACTTTTAACTCACTGTTAATTATTTTATGCAAGAGACATAAAATAATGATAGATGATAATAAGCTTAGAGTTTCCCTTCGAAACGGCATGCCCTATGAGGAGGGTTTAACGGAGACCAATAGAAAAATGATATCTCAGCTGAGCACATGATCCCAGCCTAAACCTGGCTGCACCATAGCAATGGCCAAATCACCCTTTACAGAACGAAGAAAGAATTGTTTCGATGAACAGATATCCCTTCAATTAAAAACAAGCATCAAAGAATTATTTGGATGAATAGAATTTATTGTTGCTTCTTCTTCTTCTTCATTTGTTGCCTCTCTCTCTCTCTTCATTAATTCAATATTCATCTGCTATTTCTTTCTTTTCTTTTCTTTTTTGTACTGTATGGTCACCAGTCTTTATATCTTCAGAGACATGAAGCAACATTCAAAGCACCAACCAGAGGTACCATGGTTACTATTTTCTTACTCTATGCATTTTTTATGGGATTTTTGTTTCAAGCCTTTGGTTTTCTTGTAAACAAGACTAATGAAAAACTTGAGGAGAAGTAGTAGTGCTGAAATTTGTTATTTGGGTTATGGTGGTGCCTAAAGCTCTTCTGGCTGGAGTGGTGATGCACAAATTGGTGTAGAAAATTGTGGAAAAATGACTTCAGGCCACTTTATGAACCATTAAAGATTTTTCATTTATCATGGTGGAAAACAAATGGTGCAGAAAATTGAAGGAAAAGAAATTAAAGAAAAAATGACGATGGACTCATTTAACCCTGCAACTACATTGGTCTCACAGGCAACCAAACAAACAGCTGGAGCACAAAACAACTCAACAAATTGAGTCGATGAAAAGTCTTTAAAATTAGAGAAAATCGATTAATTGAAGTTGTTGGAGAGAGAGAGAAGAGAGAAAAGGGTCAAGATCTTGGAGCGGTAGTCAAGGATGGAGAGAGAGAGAGAGAGAGAGGGGTGGGTTTCGACAAAGAGAAGCTTATGCATCGATTTGGGCAATTTTTTTTTTTTCCTCTGCAATGTAGTCTACCATTGGAAAGATGTGGGCTCTACGTAGGCTACCATTGGTTGTTGTTATTAGGAGAATAACGGATATACCTATGTGAAAATATTCTTATAAACTTATCTTCTACACTAGTTATTGGTTGAAAATTGGCTTGCATGAATAAACTTTAAAAGATAAATAATTTAATTTAATTTTAAAAAATAAATTTTGAATTTAAATATTATTAATCAAATTTTATTATTCGATATAAACAGATAATAAAATAAGAGAAATGATGTATACAAATTCTAAATATATAAGTATCGTGTAAATCTTTTATAAAAAAGTGTGAAAATTTTACTTTTTCTTAGTGGCGCCCACGAGTAATGTTGGGCTACTGCCCAATAATGATCGCCACCTAGTACAATTTTGCTTGTTTATTTTTTTCTTATTTTTTTTTCATATTTTTTTACGTATTTAAATATATTTTTTAAAAAAAAATATTTAAATATTTTACATATTTAAATAAAAATATATATATCAATATACTAAAAGTCATTTTCTTAATCATTAAATAAAAAATAATTAAATATATGAGCGGTCAAAGTGAGGGAGTAAACTCAAGCGGCATACTTGTATTTTCTTTTTATATAAAGTTTGTGCAAGACATATATATTTTTTGGATGGTGAGATGATAATTTTTAATTTGAGATAAAAGTTAAAAGTTGAATAAAATATTATTTTTTAATATTATTATTTTTTTAAAATTTAAAAAGTTGAATTGTCATTTAAAAAATTAAATTATTTATTATATTTTATGTAAGAATTTAAAAAAATTAATTTATAAGATGAGATAATATGAGAATTTTAAATCTTATCTTGCTTCCAGACCTATAGAACCTATAAAATTTGTACCGTAATATTATCCATTAAATAAATCACATAATTATTATAAAAAAAAAATCACATAATTATTATTTTTAGTTTTTCTCCGAATTTGACCCGTCCGTTTCACAGACCCAACTCTGCCGTGCCCACCACAGACTGGAGGGAAAATATCACGCAGAGATTCACTAGACGGACCCAAACCTTTCGTCTCCTTCCTTCCTAATTCCACCACACCAAACCCAAAAGGCTACGTACGCATTCACAATAGCAACCTTTCACACCGAGAAGTCCAGCAATCCATTCTTCCCAAACTGTTCTTTCTTCCCATTTACAGGTAACCTACCCACCTACAGAAAAAGCGAACCATCATCCATGGATTCTCTCTCCTCCGTCTCGCCTTCCATTGTTCTCCGTCCCACCAGTGACCTCTTCCGCCTCCGCCGCCGCCGCCGGCGAATCTCCGTTGCTTCTTTATCCGCTTCCCACAACCATCGTCTCCGTCGTGTTTCTTCTTCTTCTTCTTATTCTTCTTCTTTCTTCGGCTTCTCGTACTCTCCAGAACTTCACAGAAGGAGAATTCTTGAAGTTTCTTGTAATCTGAGAAGTGGAGCTGCAGATGAAGAAGATGAAGACGACGACGACGGAAAAGAGGACGTGGAGAGGGCGCTTCACCTGGATGGTACCATTCCTGGAACTTCGGATGAGTTCGTGAAGCGGATGTCGTCGCGTGCGTACGACATGCGTAGACACCTACACCAGACCTTCGATAGCAGCAGCTACGATGGTATTGCTTTCTTTTTATTTGTTGCGTTTGATTATAGTACATGGTTAGCTCCAGCTGGTGCTCCTGATCGTGATTTGTGCTAATGCGTGCTAGTTGGTTGGAATGCAATTCTTTTCCCTGTGCGTGCGACGGGCCGCCTCATATATAACATTATTAAGGCCGTAATTCTTTTTGGATCCCATTCTTGACGTGGTGACTTTTGATCATGCATGATGAAAATTTTCTTCTTTACAGCTGATCAAAGAGTAATGTTTTCCCTTTTATAGATAAAAATTTTATATTTAGGAATACTTCTATTAGCATATCAGGACTCACACACCACACTTTTTTTAATTTGTTTTTCTTTTTCTCATAACAAGTAGGCGGTTTACGTATGGATGATAAAATAGAACAATTCTATTAGTTTAACAAGAATAAAATTTGAAAATTTTAAAAAATTAATTAAAATATGTATGGTGCATGGTATGAGATGATGAGTAGCGTAACCCTCGTAGCAAACACCGTACCTAGTACAGCTGCTCAAAGAGTGTTTCTCGTGTTTTACCAGGAAATTAGCAACTGGGTCGTTTAATCTGATTCTTATCCTCCATTTCATCGTGTGAAATGTTCAATCTTCTTCAAGTTTCAGTATAGATCAAATCTTCTAGCAGTGTTGCTCGACATTTACAAGAAGTATAGGAATGGTTATTTTGACTCTAAAATTAGAGGCATATACCCTTAGGCCACAGTTACATAGTTGAAATTTGTAAATTTAACGACATATGCTTTTGAGATAATGCATACATTTTGCCTGAAGATAAAGAAATGCTAGCAGGCAGAGGTAGAACCTCTCCATCCTGCTTTTGGGGATGTTAGTACAATTTCTGATGCCAAAAGACGTGAACCTTGAGATCAATGAAATGCCTACAAAGAAGGAAAAAACTTCCCGGGTGTGTCCGACATGGGGTAGCTCTGATACTTAAAGTAGTCTTTAGAGAGTATATCCTAGTATGTGCACAATTGCTAAGAGTTTCACCTCATTTGTTGGGCTATTTATATTGGCGGGATCCCTTGATTCTTATGTTACTGTTTGTCCAATGGAATCCCCCTTTCTTTCCAGCCACGGATGTATTTAATGATTACCTTTGATACTCTAGCCCTTTGGTCAGATCTTTTTAGTGCTTGGTGTCATGTCCCAGTTGCCTCGCATTAAGTGCACATGCTCGGCATCTCTTTGCACCAAATGCTTCTTGCCATTTTGTCTTGTTGTATTTAGAGTTATTTGCCGCATTGAATGTCCTACCTCCCCACTTTCCATCGTCCAGAAAAATGTAATAGAGAATGGTTAATAATTAGGGGAAAATTCTTCATAGCATCCTCACACTTCGTAAATCACATTTATTTTAATTTTTTTTTATTTTTTCTATAATAAATATATAGTGTATAGATGATAAATAGAATAATTCAATTAGTTTAACAAGAATAAAATAAAATAAAAAATAATAAAAATAAAAAATAATATTTTAATATATAAAATGTGTGGTGAAAAATGATGTGTAGCATTCCTCTGACTAGATAAAAAGAAAATGTTTTAGCTTCTTCCGTCTCGAGGGGCGACGTCATGAGGCCTCTCAACATAATTACTTGTGGGCGGGATGCCTAGTGCACCTTACTACCTCGCCTCTTGTTGGGTGGGGACTGCTTGAAGAGGGAAAAAGTTGATGGTAGTTCAGCTAAATTTCACTTTAACATCACATACCTTCCAACTGGCATATTATCTATCATTACATATGAATTTTGATATTTCGATGTGTTTGCATTAAATTGACTAAACGTCAGTTCTGTGATTTTATTCTAGTTATTGTTCAAGCCTCACCAAACTCTTTGGCCAAAGCTGAAACACCCGTTACTTCTATTTCACTAGGTACTCTCCTGAGTACGTAGTACCAAAATTCTTGGCTCAGCCGGATACCCGTTTCTTCAACTTCTCTGGGCACTTCTGAATACATAGCTAGTTATGCTTATGTGTAACTTATGTACAGGAAAATTAAACACAGTGGCATCTATTGTTGTATCCTGACCATTCAATAATCAATCATTTTGGTTGAGAGATATATATATTATATATATATCATTGTTACTGGTACACCTTTCTCAGAATGCAGTGTCCATTTTTATCTTGTCAATTTGAGTATTCCAAGTTTTAATCGTTCATTCATAGTTCATAAACGTTGCATTGTATATGGCAATATGCTTTATTTCTACAATTCTTGGTGCTCTGTTCATATATAATGTTATGTTTGTTTTTATGCAAAATGTTTCTCATTTCTGGTCATTTATTCGCGTACAGTACTGGAGGCCAACCCTTGGAGAGAAAATTCAAAGCCCGTTTATGTACTTGCCCAGAGGGAAAACCAATTGTGCACTATGAAAACCCGAAGGAATCGCAGGTCTCCTTTCCTTTGGTTTAGTTCCATCATTCTTTTGGATGGTTATTACCGTTGCACTGGATCAATTTTTTTGTTCTTTCTGTAACAGCGAAGTCGAAAGGGAGCTTGGGTTATTGTTTTCCAAGGGAGCAAAGTGGACGTCTGGAATTGGAAATCAGCCCAAACAGTCAAGAACGAAGTTTCAGATGCTTGTGGAGGATATTAGGGAGGGAGTGCTAGTAAGTGATAATTAAGCTTTGGTTTTCAAATATATATTTCATTGGATCATTAGCGAATACATGAGCAAGACCCTATATATTATTTGTAGATAACTGCAACTATAATGCTTAATTCTACCATCACCGTTTGTGGCACTAATTACCCACTTGCTTCCCCACCCGGAAGCAAGTCACTCCAGTCACTGTATCCCGTCACTTTCCAGTATGAATGGTCCAATGCAAGCCAAGTATATTTTGCCTGTTTAAAAACTTCATTGTTGTTGCAGGTATTTGAAGATGAAAATGAAGCCGCAAAATATTGTGACTTACTGCAAGGCGGAGGCCAAGGTTGTGAAGGTGTCGCGGAGATAGAAGCCTCCTCAGTAAGAACAGAGCAATCTTCAAATTTGGTACTGTATATGGTTCTTTACAATAAGACTTTCTAAATTATCTACAGGTATTTGATCTATGTCAGAAAATGAGGGCTCTTGCGGTTCTCTTCCGGCGAGGGAGGACACCACCTCTACCTCAGAGCCTTGAGCTCAACCTCAAGGCACGGAAGCGTTCTCTTGAAGATGCTGAGGATTTGCTGTGAAGTTCCCAAAGTATGAGGGAAGAACATGTACGAGAAACTAACGTTATCAACACTGAAGATTGGAACTTAATAATGTAATGTAAGTTTTGTTAACCGACAGAATATACTCATTTGAAAGTGAATTATACAGCTCGAATGGAAATTGTATAATTTGGTTTGTCTTCAAAGGTCATGATGATTCCATATCTTATGAACAAGTTGAAGCAACATTGATCTCTTCTTTCAAGCTTCACATTCTCTGCATGAAACCTTTGGTGCTTTATAGTTGATCCGCAGGTGGGCTTGAATGCATGGTAGTGGGCTGCCAAGATTTGGCTGGGGAACCTCCTAAGAACATGTAGGAAAGATATGCCCATAACAATTTTCTTTTGGCATTAATTATTGTTAAATCCAAACATGTTTAATGGCCACAAGGTCCACAACGAAATAATATTTGAGGACTCTTCTTTTTTTGATGAATTATTTGAAGACTTAGACTATTTTTGGATGTTGATGTGATCTTAAATTATCTGAGTTGATCTGTGAATAATAATATTTTGTAAATTTTATTGTAATGTGTTTGAATGTATGAAATAGTTAGGATGAGTTTAACTTTTTATAAAAGTTAAGAAAGTAATAGATTATATCAATAATTGGTTTAAGATGGATTGATGTGATATTAACATCCAAACATAGCCTTAATGGCAAAAGAATACCGATGAGCAACAAGTTATGCTTAGGCTTGGTTTCTATTTTACTCTACTTCCAGTTTTATTTGATTGAGTACTACTACAACCGCAAAAAAATTACATAAAAGTAATCTCACAAATTGACGTAACTTTATATAATTCTTTAGGTCTATTTTATAATAAAAGTAATTTTACAATCTGACGAATCGTATTATGTCACATTAATTTGTTAAATTACTTTTATGTAATCTATTTATGGCTATAATATTTCACTTTTTGTTATAATATAAAAAGTTAAAAACTTAACTATTGAGTCAAAGTTTTGTAATATTAAACTAATTAAATTTTTTATTTATTGGATTCGTAATATTAGTTGGCTTGAATATTAAAACATTACCTCCCGACTTTCAATATTATTATCAAAATGACATAATTTTATTGTACCGATGATATTATCATATTACTCCTAACCTTTATATCAAATTTATTTTTAAAAAATCGATAATTTAAAGATAATGTGAGAAGAATAGAAATAAGAGTAATACTATATATAGTTATAGGGTGTGTAAGTATCGTGTAGTTATTTAAAAAAGAATAACGTATATTATTTAAAAAAATTAATTTTTTCATGTAATCTTATGTTTATTTATTTTTTAAAAAAATGATTATAAGATATTTAAGTACTCAGAGCTGCAATTATTATTTATTTACAAATAAATAAAAGTAAAGAAGGAAATAGCATCCGAATGAGATTATGTTGAAAAAGTAAAACCGAACTAAGAGCATCCCCATCAGCGTCCCCATCCCGATAGTTTCCCTATAATTTAGGGAAAATTTTAGGGTTTTCCAATATTTTCCTCCTCCATCCCGTTCCCTAAAATGGGGTTTGGGTTTCCGGTTGGTACAGTGAATCCCCATATTTGTGCATCGACTGTACATCCCCATATCTGATTTTCTCTTTCTTGTCCCGCGGTTCTTGCTCTGGACAGTTGGGTGCCCTCGCGATTTCACCTCCTCCCTCGCCATCGGACTAGTCCGCAACGATTGTAAGTAATTTTCTTCCCTTTCGGTTTCCTCCATGGCAGGATTCTCATATTCTCTCTTGCATATTTTGGGTTTCGGCATCTGAAATTCGTTGGACTTTGTTTCAATCGGGATCCTCTATGGTTGGCCACCGAGCTTCTGCATTCTCATTTCATTTCCCTCACTCGATTTCCTCCATGTTTGCAAGTATGCGTATGATTGATATTGCGAAATTCCATGATGTTTATACGCTATTTTACAGTCTGAAAACCCTAGGTTTACCTTCGTCAAAATCGTTGATAAATGGAAAAGAGTTTGGATTTGGGTTACTGAAAGAAATATTTGCTTCGATTTTGGTTGCTCTGAATTTGTTGTTTCGGTTATTGGTTGCTCTGAATTTGTTGTTGACATTACCATTGCTATGCGTATACATATGGGGATTGTTTTCTGTTGAATGACCGAAATGGTTGTTGGACTTTGGGGCTGAAATTTTTCTTGCAATAGCAAGGAATTTTCTGCTCAAAAACACTGCAACATATTCGATTTTAGGCTTCAACAGCAAGGAATTTTTTGGCAACCCATGTTTGCAAGTAGTTGTATATTTCAGTTCTGGGTTTGGCAAGTTGATAAATCTTCATCTTGATTACAATTAACTGAGTAGTATGAGTTGATTACAATTAAATGAGTAGTATGAGTTGATTACCATTAACTGAGTACTATGAGTTGATGCCGTGCAATATTAGATGCATTGTTGATATTTGATATCTCATTAAAGTATACCAAGTAGGGTGAGATTGTGAAATTTGTATCTATCTATTGGGGGCTGATAGGTTTACCTTATTTTTGCACTTGGATACACATTGCCATTTCTTTTCTTTCAGGACTACTCAGTCCATATGTTATGACTTGATGCCGTGCAATATTAGCTCCTTTTCCATTATCATTTTGAACTTAGTTGTAATGGATGGTTGAAATGAGACTTGGTTGTTGATTGTTGGTTTTAAAGCTGATGATTTTGAATGCCATTTTAATGGGTTGGTCTGTGCAGACCCATTTTAATGGGTTGGTTTTAATGCTAATGTTAAACTCTCTCTTGTTCGAATTGTCACATTTCTGGAAGATTGATCCATAACTTTGATTGTAGTAAGATTTTGTTGAATATTTTGAGTGCTAAACTATTAGACCCTCAGTTATTTGTCCCCCCTTTCATCCAATCTTGGTGACCTCTATTATGTCATAACCTGGACTATTTGTATTGGACATCTTTGGTTAACTCTTGTAGTTAGTTTAAGCATGTGATATGCTGGATGCACATGCAGTTATATTCATCTGTTTTAATACCAAAAAATTAGCTCCGGATTGAATGCCTCTTTGTTACTAGATAACTCAAAGATTTTGTGGGGTCCATTGGCATCTAGCATATATAATCTTTTTGGCACCTGTTACATGAATCTTTAGGTTTATATTTTTTTTTGGGTGGGTCCTTGGTTAATGGAAACTATACCTAAAATCTAACTATTATATCATATTATACATTATTAAAATTTAATAATTTTTCACTAAATAACATGCAAGTGTTAATTAGGCTGTGATTAACATCATATTGGGTCCTTTGCAGTGTTTCCGATCTGTTGGGGAAGGGGGACTATTATTAGGCAATGATGATGGTGTTTAGTAGCCATTATTTCACAAGTGTTAATGGGGTCCCATCAATATGGCGGGGTAATCCTCACCCGGATGGCCATATTGCAGTTTGTCGTACTTCCACAAAAGGCAATCGGGGTTTGGGTGGGGTTTTGCAGCCATTTGATGTTTGGCAACTTTGTTACGCATGCTGTCAATATTTACACCAATCTGAGCCACATTTATAAAGATATATCAACATATTATTTAGACCGGATGGGGATGCTCTTATTTATTGAATTCTTATGATTTGCATGTTGTTTGGTTGTTTATTTCTTGTTATGTTTTAATACAATTGGATTGTGGAAACTAAGCGAACTCGGCTGTGATGATGTTTTGGACTTGGGACGCATACAGGAAATTTGTTTCATTCCCTCAATGGCTAGGTAACCCGGACGGCCAACAAGTGGTGGCAACCGGACGTTGCAGCCATGAGGGGGTGGCCAAATTTCCATGATGTCACCATTCGGTTTCTGAGCCAATGACCCCGACCCCGACCCCAAACTTTGGTTTCTAACAGTTAAACTATTTTATATAGATGGATTCACAAGACCCTGGTCATATGTACTTCACCAACCTCCTTAGTCAAGATCCTCAACTCGACCCCACTTACGGTGGGCAAAGTGGATCCTCCCCTATGACTCTTGGTGACTCTCCACCCCTACCCCCTAATGAGCCTATCGGCGTTAGGAAATCAGTCAGGGGTGCGAACTTCACCCCTGAAGAAGACAAGTTACTTGTCTCTGCATGGCTAAACAGTAGTCTTGATGCCATCCAAGGCACAGATCAAAAACACTCCCAACTTTGGGAAAAAATCTTTGAGTACTTTCAGCAATATAAAGAAACCACAATTGAGCGGACAATAAAGTCTCTAATACATCGGTGGTCAGTTATTCAAAAGGCCACAAATAAATTTTGTGCGAAACTAGCTCAAATTGAAGGGTTAAATCAAAGTGGGATGACCGAGCAAGACAAGGTAAAATTTGTTTACTCTTAGTAATTTAAGTTCACATTATTTTTTGTGCTTAGTGGTTTAACATTGATTTTATTTGTTTACATGTAAGTTTGACAAGGCGAAGGTAATGTACCAGTCGTTAGAAAAATGCGCCTTTCAGTTCGAGCATTGTTGGCACCTGTTGAAGGACCAACCTAAGTGGATTTGGCGGGCCACAAAGGAGGATCCAAAGCGAAGGAAAACGATGTCCCCATCCCCGACCCCGACCCCGACTCGATGTTCTGCCGCGACGGAGGATTCAGTTTTTGATCTCGAGACAGAGAATGTGATAGAGAATGTGGTTATCGAATTGGACCGGCCAATTGGAAGGAAAGCTGAAAAAGGAAAACGAAAGGCCCAAGGCAGGCTAGCAGAGGAAAATCTCCTACTCAGAAAGATGAAGTATACTATGTTAGAGGAGTCACGCGCTCAGGAGAAAGAGTTTTATCGCCTGAAGGCCGAGAAGATGGAGTATGACAAGGAGAAAGAGGAAAAAAAATTACGCCTTGAAGATGAAAGACTGAGGTTGGAGGCAGAGAAGATTAAAATTGAAGCTGCAAAAGAGCAAAGTAAAATCCGTCAAGAGGACGAAAGACTGAGGTTGGAGGCTGAGAAAGTGGAGCTTGCGAAGAAGGAATCAGATCAGCGCATTATGATGATGGATGTGAGTGTCATGCCAGAAATGCAGCGGCTATATTTCGAGCAACTCCAGAGGGAAATCATCATGAGACGCAATAATGCCCGAGGATCAGATTGATTTTATATGGTTGTATTTGATATTTATTTAGTTTCCGACAATGATATATGTGTAAATGAAAAAATTTGCCATTTTTTGGTACTTTTGAGGCTATTGTATAAATTGATATTTTTTGTGCAAGTAAATTGGATGTAACAAATTCAGACATCTTGATACTCATTTCCTCGAATATAGTCCATTATTATACTCAAAGAAATACGACAACAAACTTGATTACAATTAATATAATCACTACTAACATTAACGAATTACAAATGCAAAGCAGATTAACTCAAACATAGTTTAAAATAACATTGGTGGAAATAATAGAATATAACGCGATCGCGACTACTGTTGGGAATATAATAACCATTGGTGTTCAATTAGATCTTCTTGAAGCTGATTATGTGCCGAGCTGTCTCTAATATTATGATGACGCTGGATGAAGTCCGTAAGCTCAGTTGTATGATTACGCGACAATTCCGGCAGATCATCATCAAGTTGATCATACTCAATGTTCAGACTCTCACTATCATCACGCTCGTCTTCAATGATCATATTATGTAGTATAACACATGCTTTCATTATATTTGTTAGATCCTTCACTTTGAACATTCGGGAAGGTCCACGAATGATAGCAAATCGTTGTTGAAGAACCCCGAATGCACGCTCGACATCTTTTCTTGCAGATTCTTGTGCTTTCACAAAAATTTTCTTCTTATTCCCTCTTGGTGACGGAATCGTCTTCACAAAAGTTCGCCACTTGGGATAAATACCGTCAGCAAGGTAATACCCCATAGTGTAGTCATTGCCATTGATTGTGAAATTGACTGGAGGAGCACGCCCTTGGGCAAGCTCCGTGAAAATAAAAGATCTCTCTAGAACATTAATGTCGTTATGTGAACCGGGCATACCAAAAAATGCATGCCATATCCAGAGATCATATGAAGCAACTGCTTCTAAAATAATAGTGGGTTCATGGATGTGGCCAGAGTACATACCTTTCCAGGCCGCGGGACAATTTTTCCACTTCCAATGCATGCAGTCAATGCTTCCCAGCATTCCTGGGAATCCTCGTTGTTCAGCTACAGCAAGCAATCGGGTAATATCGTTGGCATTTGGAGACCGCAGATATTCATCTGAAAAAACACTTACTATTGTCTCAGAGAATTTTTTTAGGCTCTCCATTGCGGTGCTTTCACCAATACGTATGTATTCATCCATAAAATCTCCAGTCACCCCATACGCCATCATTCTAAGTGCTGCAGTTATCTTTTGCATAGAAGATAAACCGAGTCTTCCGGCATTATCTCTTTTTTGGACGAAGTACAGCTCGTAAGACTCTACTTCATTTAGAATACGAAGAAATAGGGGACGACTCATCCGAAATCTCCTTCGAAATAGATTCGAGGGATATACTGGATTTTCAGCGAAATAATCACGAAATAGGCGCTCGTGTCCCTGAATATGATCACGCCGAATAAACTTACGACGTTGGCTACTACTACGTCGTCTGGATGACTGTCCATCCGCCTCCATACTTTGAACATCGCTATCATCTTCAGAGGATACGTATGTCAATAATTTACGAAAGAAAGTACGAGCCATTTGATGAAAGGAGTAGGAGATCAAATGAGAAAATTTCTGTTTGGTTCTATGGAGGAAATGAGGCTTGAGTTTGCGTATTTATAAAGGAGTAAAAATGTTACCGTTAGAGAGAAGACAAAAAATGTTACCGTTGGAGAGAAGACAATAAAAGTTACCGTTGGAGAAAAAATAAAAAATATTACCGTTTGAGAAAAGACAAAAAATATTACCGTTGGAGAAAAGACAGAAAATATTACCGTTTAATAAAATTAATAAATTTTATCCTCAATACGTGAAATTAGGGTTTTTCATTAGAGATATTGAGTATTCTTTTAATTAAATTTTCCATCACGTTAGAAAATGCACTAATTAAAAAAAATAGCTGATTTTTATAATTCGAATTTCAATTTAAATATAAAATATTGTATTGGATAGTCAAAATCTCCAATAAATATTTAGTAGAAAATGATATTTGAAAAAAAAGATAATAAGACAAAATAGTTAGTAGTTAAGATTGTAAATGGAAGAGAGAGAAAGAAGTAATAAAAAAAGATTAGAGAAATATTATTTAAAAGAATAGAGATAGGGATGGGGAATGGGATGTAGGAGGTTTTTAGAAGATAAATAAATTTTAGAAAAAAATTTGAAAAAATAAGTATTTGAGTTAAATTATGGGGATGGGGATGGGGAACCAATGGGAATGCTCTAACGGACACAAAACTAACATTTTAGGCTTTTTAGCCGCCCCCACTCAGTCCTTTCCCACTTACTTTTATGAAAAACAGATTCCCTCAAATAATTATAAATTAAAAGGAGAAAAAAAACTACTAACCGAATTCACTCAGTTAAGCGAACGGTTTAATTCCTATCCGATCCGATCGCTGGTGATGAGCTCGGACGGCCCCTCCGGAGGCGAGGCCGCCGGTAGTAAGGGAAGCTCTACCTCGGACAAGGGTAAGCAGAAGGAGAAGGAGAAGGCGAGGGTGAGCCGAACCTCCCTGATTCTCTGGCACGCCCACCAGAACGACCCCGCTGCGGTCCGCAAGCTTCTCGAGGAAGATCGCTCCCTCGTTCATGCCAGAGATTACGACATCCGCACCCCGCTCCACGTCGCTTCTCTCCACGGCTGGATCGACGTTGCCAAGTGCTTGATCGAGTATGGCGCCGACGTCAACGCCCAAGATCGTTGGAAGAACACCGTAAAATTCTTTTAAATCACAGCTCTTGTTTCCCCCTTCTTTCGTTTTTTTTACATTCGATTTTCTTTTTCACTTTTCTAGGCTTTTCCAAACAACCATTGCGAGTATAATTTATTAGTTCTAGTTATTTGAGAGGAGCGTATCCATAAAAGCCGGTTCAAAATACACGATAAATTTGGGAGAAGCTTAAGTCAAGGAGTGTAGATTTGTGTGAGTCAGTGAGCTTGAGGTCAGACAAATTATTAATGCATTCGTCTGTTGTCCATCTGAAAATAGAATTGCAAGTGAATCAACTGTGTAACTCTGAAAGTACAAATTTCCTTTCGGCTTCCAGTCGCTGGACCTTTATCATGAGCAAGAAACAATTAGTATGACGGTGAAGTGTTAACATTAGGTTTGCCTCTAAAAAAGAAAAAAGTGCTAACATAAGACTTGCATAAGAGTTTTATTGTTTTCATTTCGTTGTATATTGCATCAGATGATTAATTAGCTGGAGTTTCTCTTATGACAGCCTTTAGCTGATGCCGAAGGAGCTAAAAAGCATAGCATGATTGAGCTGTTAAAATCGTACGGTGGCTCTTCTTATGTAAGCCTATGGTCCCCCTCTCTTTCTCTAAAAGCATGTAGTCGGTAATTCTTTTACAGTAAAAGAAATGGGGGCTCTAATTTGGTGGATAAATTCAAGAGAGAGAGAGAGAGAGAGAAGTGCAGACATATCTCTCTCTCTCTATATATATATATCTGTGTGTGTGTGCGGTCTTTGCATTGGTGTTGTAATGTATCACTGATATGAAAAAAGAGTAACTTTATAGGTAAGGGCAGACAGATTTCTTTTGAGGATCCATTTTATGATATCTGATTGATGATGGAATGACAAAATAGGCTTCTTAATAAACTAGTGAACGGTCTAAGTTATTTTAACATGGCTTTCTTTCAGTTAGAGAGAACCAAAAGTTTACTCTGGTTTTTCCAGAGGTGCGTTTATTGGAAACTTGTGTCTGTTGCATGTGTATTGCCATCAAGGGTAAATTGAGGTCATAACGTTTTAGGGATTTTGGGTTCCATTAAGCCCTTGTATTGCAGCATAACATCATTATAAGTATTTCATCACATCAAGTTATAAATACTTGGATATTAGACACTATTTTTTAAGAGGATAGTACCCCCAATTTTATTAATATCTTGGAGGTGGTATACCATAGTACAAACAACCTTAGGGTTTACAAAAAATTCCCACACCTAAGATTAAAACAAAGCTAAACCTTGAACTATACAATTGAGCATTTGACATGTTTCGGGGTTAGATTGATCATTGATATATGATTTTATGTTTGAGAAGAGAAGGGGAAGAAGAACTTTGGTTTGCTTGGCTAAGATTAAAACAAACCTAATCCTTTAACTATACAATTAAGTATTCAACACGTTTCGGGGTTAGATTGATCATTAATATATGATTTATGTTTGAGAAGAGAAGGGGGAGAAGAACTTTGGTTTGCTTGGGAAATTATGAAAGCAGTTCTGTTTCGTTAGTTGCCTTTTTACGTGTTTTAATAAAATCTCTTTTACCTATCCAAAAAAAAAAATTAATGTCAGCTGGTGATCGCATAAGCGATGTTCTTGTGTATGTCCTGTGTACTTGGGGCTTTGTCTATTTTATGATCAATAAAATCTTGTTTACCGACAAAAAAAAATAATATCTGGTGGTGTTTGCCTATGAACCTTCAAATATGATGATGCTAGTCCTTACCATGTTTTTTACTAGTAGTCAAATGGAAGTTGGATAACAAGGCAAGGTATTATATTTGTGTCAAGCTTCAATATCAATATGTGTAGAGTTGTTTCTTCATAGATGTGAAAACAATTTACAAGTCATATCTAACTAATTTGCTTCACCATGGAAATGCACTCTCTTGTTTGTTTTTATGCTCTTATGATGAATTTAAATTGGCTCAATATCAATGCCACCTATATCAGATTACTTCATGAAGACTTGTTTATAAGTATTTTATATTATTTTCTTTCAAAGGCTCTAATTTTGATTATTCATGCCGTAGGGCCAAAATGGAAGCCATTTTGAACCAAGGCCTGTTCCACCCCCTCTGCCAAACAAGTGTGACTGGGAAATTGACCCTTCTGAACTGGACTTCTCAAACTCATCTATTATTGGAAAGGTTTGATTTTATTTCTTTTAAGATTGGTAACGAATGAACTGTATAAGGGCAAGTTAGACAATCTGTTCTAAGTAGGTACACTGATTTTTAAAAGTCTCTTATTTGCCTTCTTTAAGCTGAGCCTGATGGTTCTCCTCAAATACCATGACTAGGATTTTCTGTCTACTATTTTACTGCAGGCAGAATCTAATTGTATTTTCAAGAGTTTCTAGATTCTGCCTTTTCTAAGTGAGATATTGATTTAGGAACCCCTATAATTACTAATCACATAATTTTATTCCACCTGTACCCTATACTTCATTTCCCCTAGCTAGGTAAAGTGCCGAGATGATTCTTGTCAAAGAAACAGAGTATACAATACCTCTGAAGTTGATCTTTGTAAGAGAGGATAGTTTCTTTGGGCTAAAATAATTTCATCTGTATTTGGTACTTTCTCGTAGTTCACTCTGTTGGTCTGGTGTGCCTTGGACTTTTTGGTCATTTTGTTTGCAACTTGAATCTAGTTCAGCTCTTGGTGTGTTTTTTTAGTCCATTTGTCAGACATGCTTTAACTGATGATGGCTGATGCTAGCAGGGATCTTTTGGTGAGATTTTGAAAGCTCATTGGCGTGGAACACCTGTAGCTATCAAACGCATTCTCCCATCACTTTCAGATGACAGATTGGTGATGTAAGATCCATTTTTCTTATGACATTTTCGTAGGTTGTTATCCGTTTGTTTTATTTAATCCTGTATAAGCTGATTATTTTAGAGAAATAGTACAATATTTCCTCTGTATATCTGCATGTATATTCTGGAGGTAACTTGCTTAATTCATGCTTAAATGTTATGTCCTTTTAGATAGTGAGTCTCAAGCCTGGATAAAGGCACAGGGTTATGGCAGGTAGACAGCCAGCACATAACTTTTCACCTCCTATGAAGCATGGATCCTATTGAGATATGAGTTGGGGCATTCCGGGCATTCCCAACTGACGTAGAAAATATATGACTAGG
Source organism: Carya cathayensis (assembly GCA_011037825.1). Lineage (NCBI taxonomy): Eukaryota > Viridiplantae > Streptophyta > Magnoliopsida > Fagales > Juglandaceae > Carya > Carya cathayensis. The sequence continues at coordinate 3,530,455 of QGSO01000197.1, forward strand.
GATATGCCCCTAGTGTGGACCAACTGGCATAAGATCCTTCTAATAACATCAAGTAGCTGGGAGTAAGGCATAGTTGAGTTGAGTTGTGGCTGTAGATTTATTTATTATGAACTGTTCTAATATACAATGGAACTAGAACCAAAATGATGGGTGAGATATTTTATTTGGACCAAAAAAGCTTTTCTTTAGTGATTTACCTGGCGTTTTTTTCCAAGAAATGGTGTGCCTATTGAAATTAGAAAGGCCTTTATTATTCATATGTCAACATGTCTGGAGGGCAACTATCCTCATGAAAATTATTAATCGAGTGCTTGTTGTCTATAATCAAGTTTTCCTTACCAATCTGATTTCTAATTGATCAAGAATGTAAATTACTCACCTGTTCTGCACATTCCTGATTCAGTCAGGACTTTAGACATGAGGTTAATTTGCTAGTGAAGCTGCGTCACCCAAATATAGTCCAATTTCTTGGAGCTGTCACTGACAAGAAGCCCCTTATGTTAATTACTGAATACTTACGAGGGGTGAGTAAATGCCTGGTTATTTTGTGTTTCAAATTGTGAGAAGTCCTTTTCAGTGATCTGAAACATGTATTTGCAGAGCACTTAATTATTGCATTTATATCCCATTATAGGGTGATCTTCATCAATACCTCAAGGAAAAAAGTTCCCTTAGTCCTTCAACGGCTATCAACTTTGCACTGGACATAGCGAGGTACTTCGACTTCTTATACCTGCCTAAAGAAAAATGCCAGGCCTGTATCCCTAAGTTATGATTACTTGTGCATCGTAAATAGAAGCTGTCTAAGTGGGAAAGTTCAATTAAGCCACACCTTTTTGAGGTTGTATGAAATAACTTTGTGTGGAGACACAGTTGTCCAGAGATTTCATGCCCAATTTGAGTTTATGGAATCATACTATATACTAAGAGAAAGATGCACCCTCTGTGAATTCAGTTGTTATGCCAATCTTATGTAAATCTTATGTGGCAGAGGCATGGCTTATCTTCACAATGAACCAAATGTCATAATTCACCGGGACCTAAAACCAAGGTGAGTTGATTTTGTATCTGATCTTCGTGGGTGTACTATATTCTGTGTTGTACCGGTAGCTGAAGATGCTATGTTTTAATTTGTACCCTTAATGCATCTTCATATTGAGGAGATTACTGTTCTTAGGTGGATTGCTTCTTTACTCAATTGAAAAGGCACCTTTTATTTCTTTCTCTGGCTTCCACCGTCAAGAAAATTAGTGACCTTAATATTGGGTTTTCATTTTTACCTTTTGAAATTTGTTTATCAATTTCAGGAATGTACTTCTGGTAAATTCCAGTGCTGACCATTTAAAAGTTGGAGATTTTGGACTAAGCAAGCTCATCAAGGTTCAGAATTCTCATGATGTGTACAAGATGACCGGAGAGACTGGAAGCTGTGAGTGTCTTAACAAAGTTATTGTAGCGGATAGGAATTTCAATACCGAATGTTTAAATTTTTTTATATCTTTTTGGCATGGCACAAAATGAAAGATCGGTATATGGCTCCTGAAGTTTTCAAGCATCGGAAATATGATAAGAAGGTTGATGTGTTCTCTTTCGCCATGATACTGTATGAGGTAATGCTACTTTCTATACAGAGTTCGAGTTAAGACATACAAGTGTTTGACATTATTTCTAATTCATCACATTCCCAAACTGGTTCAGATGCTTGAAGGGGACCCGCCGCTTTCAAATCATGAGCCTTATGAAGCAGCCAAATATGTGGCTGAAGGACACAGGCCTACATTTCGCTCAAAAGGATACATCCCTGAACTGAAAGAGTAAGTTTGCCATAATTTCCTGTCAATCAAAAGGTCATTGAGGAGTTGGATCCTATTTTGTTTCTTTCTTCTCTAATCAATTAATTGAATTGAATCCATGATTTTGTGGTTGTTTGACTCCCTCTCCCTCCCTCCTTCATGGCCATCTTGTCGTCTTCACAGCCATGCTCCAAGTTATTTACCATCTCTCTTGTCCTTATAACTCTTTTAACTTAACTAATGTCTCCTTATGCAATGATTAATTGACTCGGGATTGCTTTCATTCTTCTTGTCATTGTTTTCCCTTCATCCAATTTGCTATCTGTTTTTATTCCTTCTTGTTTTCTCTTTTCCACATTTTGTGCTACATGTTTGAGCAAAGACTTTGATATCTTATTTGGTAAAAATATTGATTAATATAGCAAATTGGGTATATGGCATCATACAACCTAATACACCTCATTCTGCTCCTACTCTCTCTCTCCCACCCCTGCCATCCTTCGGGTGGAGAATCTAGAGATGCCAATGTTGAGAAAAAATGGTATCTCAGCACATTTAGGGTTTGTTTGTATGTTATAATGGTTTTATCTCATCTCATCTCATCACATTTCAACATCAAAACACCACTCAAATATGTACTTTTCAATTTCAAAATTTTAACTTTTTCATCTAATCATTACCTAATTAATATAACTTTCCCAAACTTTCAAAAAAAAAATAACTTTTTTAAATCCGAAAATAAATAAATTATATTCAAACAATATAACTTTATAATATTTTTATTCAACTTATTTTCTCTTATTTTCCAAAACTCTATAAAACATTATAACTTAGACCATTTCACTAATATTCACAAATCATTTCATTACTATTCACAGATTTTTCATCTCATCTCATTCTCCAAGTATCCCCTTAGTAGTCCTATTCAACATTGTTATAATCTTTTCGGCCAAAACTATTCATGTTTCTCAATATGCAATTAGGATATTAATATTTGTTATATTTTGATTACTTACTATTGTGTTGATAGATCAGTCGAAAAGTTTTTCAGAAATTATTCTGATCTCCATTAGTGCTGAATGATTTTAGGTTAACCGAGCAGTGCTGGGCTGCTGACATGAACCGAAGACCTTCTTTCTTGGAAATCCTCAAGAGGCTTGAAAAGATAAAGGAAAATCTACCAACTGACCATCACTGGAGCCTATTCAATACATAATATCCAAAGTCCAATTTGTGTGATCAGTTTGTGGATAATATAATTGCCATTTCTACCGGTCTTCTCCTGTGCCTCCAATCGAGCAGATGGGGATTGTGAATAGACTCAAACTGGTATTTGGCAAGGAATGAAATAACTACTACTGAGGTTACGAATATTCTGTTTGGAATCTTGTCATGAACGGCTAGATGATGTTGATTAATTTTCTCACTGTCTACAATTATCTCGATTTGAACAACCCTGTTTTAAGAGTCTCGTCCAAATTGACATATATGAAACTTTTCGTCCTTTGACCTTAATTCTCTTTGCTTTTTTTTTTTTTTTTAATTGTAATTCGTTTGTGGTACCGAAGTGGATTTGTGAGCAGAGAACATGCAACATCTAGTATATCTGGCTCTTTAGGCGTTCTCTTTTAACAGTTAGATGTGGGTTAAGCTCCCATATCCTTTGTGTAAAAGGATGTATTTGCTGAAAGTGAGGATTTTCTGTATTTTTAGTTGCTGTTAATTGTGACAGTTGGAGCCTTGTACTTGGTGTCTAGTAATTAGTAGCCGAGAACGATTAATTAGCTTTACCAATTATGTTTGTAATATAAACAACTTTCAACATTTTTAGGGAGATTGTTCAGCAGTGTGCAATAATTAAAAAATATTAATCAAGATGGATCAGATTTATTGGTTATTGTATAAATATTATATTAATCTTAAATGGTTTTTAATAAACATGGAATTCATGTATTTAACCTTAAATGTTGACATTTTTTTGGCTCATATATTCCAAGAACATAAAGACCATTAACTTATAAGCACATGGTAAATGTAGTATTTTATTCACAACCACAAATTTGATACATGATAATCATTCATCTCCTAATTTTTTTGTTCAACTAAAGAAAATGAAGAACTATATTTTTATTTTTCAATTTTTCTTTGATTAAAAAACACTCAATTATCATACAACTTCAAATTTATAATTTTGAATCGGTTAAAATCGGCTCAAATTGGTCAAAATCAGCTGATTTAAGCAATTTAGTAAACAATAAAAAAAATCACTAAAATCAAATCGATTTCTTATTGATACAATTTGAATCGGCTTAAATTGAACCCTTTTTTTTTAGCCTTAGTTCAACCAAGATTATATGATGCCTTTGGACATTTTATTTGAAAGGGTTTGATGCTACCTTGCCATTCAACAAGTTCATCAATACGAGGATGATGATTCTGAAGCATCCATTGTAAACTAATTTTCATACGTCTCCTCTAAATGCTCTTGCGGGTATAAACATATGTGAAAACTTCCTAGAACGCATAATATGGAAATCTAGGCCCCGTTTGGATGGCTAATTGGTCTCGTCTTATCTCATCTCATCTCAATATTTAAATACTCAAACACAAACATTTTTCAATTTTTCTATTATATTTTTTTTCATTTAATCATTACTAATCATTATACCTTTTCTAAATTTCTATATAAAACACAAAAAACAATTCAATTTTTTCAAATCATAAAACAAAAATTATATTAAAAAATTATATTCTAACAATATTTTAACTTTATAATATTTTTATTCAACTGTTTATCTCTCATTTTCCAAATCCCAATAAAAAAATATTATCGCAAACTATTTCTACATACCATCCATAAACCATCTCACTACCATTTCACAAATTTCTCATTTGATCTGATTATCCAAACAAGGCCTAAAAGTCACGTGAACCTAAATCCAACCTTCTACAATTTCTCAAATTTAACTGAAACAAAATAACTGATGATTAAGGTACGCTGCTCCTAGATTCATGCAAGGCAAGTAGCTACACACAGACAAGATTCTGCGGGCTGTAAGCAATTTTCAACTGTAGTAGTCTACTCGAAAGGTACATCGATTCTATGTTGTAAATTGAAACGGATGAGAAAAATTGTAGAACCTGTCCAGAATAAGATTAAATGAGCTTCTTTTTCTCAAAAAAGGTTTTCAAGTGCCATAGCTGCAAGCCTGCCACTGATAAGCAAACAAAGAGCGAAAGAAAACTCAACCAGGCCATCCTGGAGTTGGTAGTTTTATTGAGCTCCTGCATTTCTTCTTCTCTGAAACATCAAGCAAAAATAGCTCCAATTACAATAAAATATATATATTTATATATATAAAATCTCCCTCGTTCTATGACTTGGTCGAGATAAAGATGCTTCCTTACCTCTCCCGGAGATAATAAATTTCCTCCTGAATATAAATAGCAGTATCATACAGCTTCTTAAGTTCAAGTTCCATGGCCTGGCATATGAAGTAATAACAACAACGTAAGTTTTTCCCCTCACATCTCAACCCTGGAATATGTAAAAAGCTGAAGACTTATATTGAAAATAACACCACTAAAAATATATTGATTACCAAGGGCAGGCCAATAGGAATACAATTATTTGAAAATAGACAGACTAAATTTCCAGCATAAGGTATAGATTTCCTTTCTTTACTTTTTTGTTATTATTTAATAAGAAAGACACATGAAAAACACCAACTTCTATTCACTCCCAGCTCCCAATCCCAGGATAGTCCAGGGAAACCATCTAAATATAGCTGAAGAGGATTATCCTCTGCATGAACTATCCATATACAGGCTCCATTTAGTTCTGCATTTTTTTATTACATTTTCCGAGGTTTGGCACAACAAGACTTGTTAGTCAACGGTAAACAGTTTTCAGAATCTTCACTTGTGGCATGCAATAAGAATAAAAATGCAAAGAAGCTGTACTGCAAGTGTGCCACAAGTGAAGATTCTGAAAATGCAATAAAAAATGCAGAACTATGGAAAATAAAACACTTCCCCAAAAAACACTTCTCTTGACTTTCCAGAATTTTACATCAAACAAGATGACTGAGAAACTGTATAAATAAAAGTCTGAAGAGTAGGCAAAAACACTGTGGATATAGAAAATGAAATGAGTTCTATGATAACATAACATGATCATAAAAAATTGAAATCAAAACCACAAATTAGTTCACCAATCTCTCCCAACAGGCAATGTGTAAAAGAGGATATCTTAGCCCAGTTGTATTGAAATCCCAATAAATACACAAGCACATCATCTCAGCCATATTTATAACCAAACGTATTTATGAAACAACGAGGAATCATTACTTCCTTCTGAACTGCACTTCACCAATGCCACTTCAAGGGCAGTGAATGCTGCTAAAACATGAAATAAAAGCACCAGCTAGGCCTTTCTATTGAACTATCAAAAGTGAGGCCAAACCTATAGCCAAAAATGGTTTCAAAGATGGCACCCAAAGTGTTTTCTAGTAAGGGTGTCTCTGGAGTGAGAAACTATACACACTCTTAATGAATTCGGCTGTACTCACCAACCATACGAGCGACTTAGATTCTTAACTTGTGGCACACTTGCAGTACAGCTTCTTTACAATTCAAGACACCCAAAGTTTCCATTACCCATTACACCAATATTTCCTCTTATGTTTCATTTAATTTTGACAAGTCGCATTTCCTGCTGCGACAGGAGAGGTGGATAACAAACCAGCCCTCAACTGTACTACCACATTATTTGGACCACCTATATAAGAACAGTTCCTCTTCGGGCCGGTGTCACCTATAAACAGCAGTTATCGGAGACCAATTGGAAGCTGCCACGAAAGTGTTCCTCGGTAAACCATGTAACATGCATAGCAGGGGATCACTCTGCTTCCCCCCTTTTTGCTCGAGCTCCAGACTGAAAATCCCTCTCCTTCCCTCGTCTCTCTCTCTCTGTACTTGATCTCTCTCCTTCCCTCTCCCTCACAAACACCATAACTTGATCTCTCTGTGTACTCAATTGAGAGACCCACCAACGAAGGCCCGTGATCAAAGACAAACCCAGTAACCAAATCATTTCAGTGATCTCCCATGGCAAATTAAATCAAATCCTCAGATCAAATAACTATTTAAAATAATATAAAATCTGATCAAAGATAGGTTGGAAAAATGAGAAAGAGTAAAAATGAAAGGGGTGTTGAATGTCCCGATGAAATTTTCTTCTTTCTGGGTTTAGAAGGAGGGGGTGGAAGATAAAGTGGTAGCAAGGGAAGTGAAGTTGAAGGCGAAGACGAGGGTTTGCCGATTTGTTATGGCTTTGAAAGACTGATAGGCAAACCCATCTCTCTTCCCCATGTTTATAATCCCAAAACAAAACGCCATTGTCATCATGTTCATAATTCCCCCGACCCATTCCTACAAACTATTTATTTTCTGAGATTATGAGAGAGTGAGAGAGCAGAGAGAGACGGAGGGTTTTTGCCTTTTCGGATCGACAGAGAGAGCATAGAGAGCGGGATCGAGGGTGAGAGAGCAGAGAGAGAGAGGGAGTTGCAGATTCATTCAGTAATGGAAGAGGAAGAGGAAAAGAAAAACAAGCCAAAATCTGAGATCAAGATCCTCTGTGTCATTGTCCAGCCACAAGCAGTCAATCACGGACATAAACGTAATGTCGGGATAAGGATTTCAATTTTGATCTTGGGCAGTTGGAGTAGACCATTTTACTTTCAGATTTCGGGTTAGGAATTTCTGCAAGGAAAGAGACGAAATGAGAGAGAGGGAAGGAGAGAGAGAGAGAGGGGGATCGAGAATGAGAGAGCAGGGAGAGGGGGATCGAGAGATTTGCGCCTAATCAGTTCCTTCATGTACCGCACACGTGGCAAATTGTCATTGGCTTCCAATAAATGAGAGTTATAGGAGACACCTTTAGGAAGGTTTTCTCATATAAGAAATGCAGCAGGGACACAGATAAGACAGCCAGAATTTATAAACTCATTATTGGTGTTTTTAATCATTTTCCAGAACTGAACAGATCGGCTTCTACATACATAGATTTCAGAGACCAGTTCTTCATTCATGCTTAGGGTATACTCCTTAAAAAATGGGGTTCTCTACATATCCATCTGAAGGCAAATTTCATGAACTTCACACCCTATAGAACTCATAAACAATAGCAAACAAGATCCGTTGCCTTGAAAAACCATGCTCGCGTTTTGCATTCACTGGGAAAGGGAAGAAACTCTCCCTCCCAAAATTTTCTTGGCATCTCGTTTTGTAACTCCTGAATAAAACAGCATAAAATTCTAAAATTCAACTTTCCTAATGCGTGATGGACAAGCTTCAAGCCCACACTGTATTAAATTAAAAAATCTCAAATTTCATCGCCCAAAGACCAACAATAAATCTAACTACCTAGCCATAATCACATGAGAAAGGAACAAAAGTGTCCAAGTAACCTGTTGGATTCTCGGAAGTAATATTAGACCAATAAAAGGTGCAAAAAAGAGACTTACATCGACTTGGCCTTTCTTAGCAACATTAGACCAATCCTTGGCGGCTACACCAGTCTTCCAATCGAAATCCACAGTCAACGTGATCTGGGGATTGTGATCGGCTGCCCAGAAGCACGCCATGTAGTCTCCGGCCTCCGCGGCCACAAACGCGAACTGCCCCGATTCCACAATCTCCGAGTAATGGTAACTATTCCCATAAGACGAAGTTACCTATGCATAGCAACACCAAAAATTGTCGCCAAATTACCATACGTAGTTTAATCACAATCAAAAACCTCAACACATCGACCACAAATAAAGAGTAAAAAATATATACCCTAACGGTGAGTTTATGGCCATCGGGCATGGGATGACCCTCGTTGGGGTTGACGACGCTGTACTTTCCCACCGTCATTGAATTGCTCTTTATGTCTTCGGAGATGCACTTGGTCTGACCCGATTGCAGGTCAAACCGAATCGACTCCGATGTACACGATAGCAACCCTAAGATTAGCAGAAAATATAGATGCTGGGATTGAATCATAGTGTTAGAGCTAAATGGCAAAATCTTGTTATTTTCTCTTTTTTTTTTCAGAGAGAGAGAGAGAGAGAGAGCGAGATTTGGACTATGAAAGACGAAATCCGAGCGAGGAAGGAGGAGTTGTCGTTTCTTTCCTATTTATTCGAGCCACGTGGTGATCTGTGATTGCATGGGACGCGTAAGTTCATTTAAGTGGACCTTGCTGATTGCCCTATGTTTATTAAATTGGATTAATTAATATTTATATAAATAATTTTAATTTTATATATACAAAAATACCACGTCATCTATTTTATAAAAAGGAAATTGACCGATTTTTGGTTTTTTAAAATAAAAATTTAATGATTAAAGAAATGTTTATTAGTGAATTTATTTTTTAAAAAATATAAAATAAAAATTTTACTCTTGTTAGTCCAGCTATTGGTACCATTTATCGATACCAATTGGAGAACCTTTGTAAAAATATCTAATAATTTTTTGGAAAAGTGTCGTCGATGAGCATAATTTATTTAGTTATTTATTTATTATAATCTATTTATTTTATGAATTAGCTCAAAGAAATGTATTGTCACAATTTTAATCATTTTTCTTTTGTTACTTTTATATAGTATTAAAAAATTAAAAAATTCTATTTTATTTATTTTAATAATTCAATATTATACAAGAAGATGATAAAGAAATGATGGACTAAAAAATGATAAATACTAATAGGATGTATTTAATAAGCTTTCACCAAATGTAAACCAAGTAACCACCAACACATATTTTGGATGCAAAGCCCATATTTAATTGATTGGCCCATCTTTTCTGTTGTATGATTTTTTATTTTTTGAAAGTTCCTGTTGTATGATTGAGAGCAAAAGAATAATGTTAGATCTTTATGTATATAAAGAATCTATCAAACGGAAATTGTTGTTTTAACGGAGCTACAATAATTTTAATAATTTTTCATTAACTTTCAGTTAAATTCGTTTTGGCGATAGAACTCCACTTGACTCATTGTTGCTGTAAAAGAATATTTATGAGAAATGAGAATAACACTTCCAGCACCGNCAGTTAAATTCGTTTGGGCGATAGAACTCCACTTGACTCATTGTTGCTGTAAAAGAATATTTATGAGAAATGAGAATAACACTTCCAGCACCGAGGGCTCTTCGTATTCATCGCTCTCGCTTCGTCTTCCGCATCAGAGCTCCCGATGTGCCTCATCAATAGCTTATGCCAACCCTCAAAATCTCCAGTGTTCAAATCCCTCCTTCAGCATCGCTCCAAAGCCCTCTCGCGCCTCCATTCCTCCATTACCACCGGTAACCATAAGACCCGTCTTATATTTTCCGAAACATTGATTCTAAAAGGTTAAATCAGTGGTTTCGATTTTTTAGGTTTTTACGTCTTTTGTGGTTTTGAATTTTTTTTTCCTGATGTTGTTGCCTATATATTTGTTGCTTTTGGATCTGAAACGAAAAATCAACAAGAAATTCAAAATGAAGCTCACGGTTTGGGCTAAAAACAGGGCACGTTGAAGTAAAAAACAAAGCATGAAGAAAATGGAGAAAATAAATGAAGGTGGCAAGCAGGGAAACTCACGGGCAGACCCGAATGAAAATGGAGGAGGAACTTCAGATCAACCTGCAACAATGGAGAAAAACAGAGAGAAAAAACAGGAAAAAAAATAAAACAAAGAAAGGAGGAGAAGCAAGGTCAACAACCGATGAAGAGAAGAAGGAAGAAATTACCATGAGAAGAGGAGAAGCAATAAAAACCGAAACCCATAGCGCACAGATTTGGGGAGAAACAGGGCACGAAAATGGAGCTAAAAACTGAGCATGGAAATGGCTAGAGGATGGACCTACAGTGAAAAGAAAAAAATTGAAATGGAAGTAGGAATAAGAAGTAGCAGCAAACTGATCGGCGCCCTTTTTTCCCAAAGCAAAAGCCCTACAAATCTCACTCTAACTTAAGAGCTCAAGGGAGAGAGAGAACAACAAAGGTTGAGAGGGTACGTCATGGATGCGATAAGGAAGCAGCTAGACGTGCTGATGGGGGTAAACCAGAACAACAACGTTCAGGAGGTGAACCGCAAGTAATACGATCGCGACGTGTGCCGCCTTTACCTCGTCGGCCTTTGCCCTCATAAGCTCTTCCAATTGACGGCAATGTTTAATATATTTTATCTTTATTTTTTTTTATCTTCAAAATGTATTTTAATTTGTTCCCTGAATTAATGAAGCCCTAAACCTTTTTAAATCCGTAAGGCTTAATTTAATTGTTGCGACTTTAGAACCTTTTTTTTTTATTTGTTTGCCGAGAAATTTGAGGAATGGAGGACAAGTTTGATTTTTGAGTCTGCATCTATATTATAGTATTTTTAAAGTTTACTTGACCTGATTGGTTCTGAGAAAGTTTGGGAACAAGACAATTTGGGTCACAAGAAAGCTTGATGACGTAGAAGAAAAAGTATAGTTTTTATACCGAAATTCTTTATTGAATGGGAATTGTTAAGTGATGAAACGAAGGACTGACGGATAGAATACGCGAGTTTATATAGTGTAAATTTGTTTGTTTAATCCCTTTGAATTTATAATATTTTCAAAGTATTTGAGCTTAAGGCAATTGTTGTAGCTTCAAGGACTGCTTGGTTTTGTATGGGGATGGTTTGGCCCTTTTGGTTCCCTTGTAAGTTGAGACTTTTTTTTTGGGTTGGGGGGAGGTATTTTTGGAACTGATGAAGAGAGTTCTGATATGTTTCCCTTAGGTTATCATCTTAAGATAATTTTTGTTGATGGAAGAATTATATGGTTTTAGTAAATTCGTGGAAAGGAGAAGATAATTGCTTTTTGGAGTTTGATTGGCCTCGTTGGATACTGCAAAGATTTGGGAAACAGACTAAGAATTCATTTAAAAGTAAGAGAAAAGTAAATAGAATTGGAGTGTTTATGCTTTTCCTTGTTTTGGTCTCTATGTTTGAGCCAACAAAGAAGTAACACATGGAAAGCGTGAGTTTTATCATAGTTGGCAAAGGAACCGAAGTCTATAGATGCATCTGGTTTGTGGGAGGGTACGTGCACAATATTATATGAAAGAAGCCACATGCAAAAGATAGTCATGAGTAGTGAGACATAGAAATTTCAACTTGTCTGAATTGGCAACAGTATTAGACGCTTTGGCTCGTCTTTTCAATGAATTCTACAAAAGATGTGTCTGACTTGACACTAAGCTGTATAATACCTATTGCTGGCTTTGTTGAATGAGATTGGCATGAAGGCATAATTCTTCGATAAGGCTTAAAAGAACACCTTTTGCCCCAATCTTAGCTGGTTTTCAAAATTGGCGCCACTTGGATGCATATCTCACTTCACCTTTCTTGCTCTCTTTTTGGTTTTTTGGGTGGGCAAGAAGATCTGTTTGTGTTGTCAGACTGGTTGGTAGTATTTTCTCATAGCAATTGCTGGTTTTCTTTGGAACAGGCAGCTTTGGTGCTTTCTAGTGTATGTGAAGGAAATTAAGCCTGTAACGCTTTCTATTTTTCTCTCTCATGGAAAATGAAGTACAATTTGTTACAGGAACTTTTATTTCTTATGAGGTTTGCATCTATATAGTGATTCTAATTTTTATATATAAGTTATATTTGTTTTAGTTTTAATTATTTACATGGATGACTGTCTTGAGTGTTTGTATGTCTAGCAATTAGGAATTCCTACACCTCTGTTGATGCCATGATATACATATTTTGCATCTGATTTCAATATGTTTTCTTTGGTTTTGATTCCAAGTAATTGTTAAGGTGTAAGTTAGAAAGAGTTGTCCTCTTTCAACATGTTTCTTTTTGTATATTATATTAATGAGAAAAATTTCTTTCACCATGCACTGGGCTGAGAAAAATTCATCTTCCAATGTTTTCATAGCATTTATTTGTATTAAAAGAAGGATATCAAAGTACTAAGCAAACATTCAGGGTATAAATCCTGTTTACAAATAGAAGGTTGTTGATATGGTTTAGTTTAGTGCTTCAGTGGTTACTACTTTTGACAGTGAAACATTGGTGGGCAAACGTGTCTTGCACGTTACTCCACTTTTTCCCAAACATATTCTCGATTGATCAACACTTTCACACAATCAAATATGTCTTAGGAACTGAAAATTTTCCAACCAGCATCCCTAAATGTATATGATTTTGGAATACTGGTTTCATTTAGTAAGAGAAATGGTCATAGGTAAACACTTGCAGGAAATCTGTTTCCATAGATGATTGATTTGATACATTATTTTTTTTAATAACCATGTCGTGATTATGGTCCATAGAAACTTTCTATTTTTTCGTATAGAAGAGGTCACTTGTACACCAATTTTTAATTTGAGAAATGCCATTTGTAGGGAGAACGTCCTTTCCACAATTATATCCTATGGTCCAAGTAAAAAAAAGGGTTTCCTACTAAACAATCACTTGGAAATAGTAATGTCTCCAGAAGAGCAAAAGCATACGGTGAAACAGCTTTTGAGTTCCATGAAAGTGATGGAGAATCCATCATTTTTCATTAACTTCTCACTGACACTTGCAATAAGCATGAAAATGGTTTGAAGTCCCACACCACCAATATAGTTTCCCATGCAAGATGGCTTTATGAACCTGATTTGTTATGTGTTCCACAATTTCACATTTTTTATTTTTTTCATCTTGATAAAATATAATAGTACTTTGAACCGAGCAGAATAGCACCGCTCTTAATAAATAAGCTTGCAAGAAATTAAAGAACAATAAGAACATAAAAAATAATTTTTTAAATAATTGACTTAATGGGGATTGGGAAAGCACCTTAGTTCCAAATACCCAAATATCAAATTACCACTAAAACGCTACTATCCTCACTTTCTTTGCAAATACTAATTTTGCGAAGTGAAAATTTTCTTTTTTTTACGTATGTGTGTGCACACAGTGAAGAAACAACCATATTTTGCAGATCATAATTTTCGCAAATGCAATCAGATCCAAGAAGCTGAAAGCTTCAATAAGCACCATTTGCTTCCAGTATTTTCAGCTTGAAAAGAAAATACTAGCAAAATATAAATTACAAACAGTCAAATGCATGTGACAATCATCACATGAGGCTTGTTAGCTCTAACTAAACAAACGTGTTTTGCACGTTGTTTTGACTTAATATATTATAAATTATGTAAATATCGTATATTCTTTTTGACAAATAAGAGATTCATAATTAAAAAATTAATTTTTTAATATAAATTTTCTATTTATTTATTTTTTTAAAATTAATATGCGGTACTTATACATTCTATAATTATAAATATCATTTCTTATATAAAAAATTATCTATAATTGCTATAATTATTTATTTTTGGTATATGTAAGGTCAAAGACGTTAATACACCCAAAATGGATAATAATAAGATCAATCTTTATTATTGTAGAATTCTGGACTTGAAGAAACATATTGTCAAATTATGCGAACGATAATGTTTCTCGAAATCAAACAATACAATGCAAATACAAATAAAAGTAGAGTATTCCTTTAATCTTGACGAGGAAAAAAAAAAGTAGAGTATTCCAATATAAAGTTATAGTTGTACAATCATCGCGCACTTTTTTAATTAAAAGGGCAGGATATATTATTAAAAAATTAATTTTTTATATAAATCTTATATTTAATTATTTTTTCAAAAAGAATACGCGGTACTTGCACGTTCTATGACTGCAAATATAGTTTTTAATAAAAGTACAGCATATCGAATATATATTTGATGAGTAATGTTATACACAGTTATAGAGTGCGCAAGTGTTATGCAGTCGTTTAAAAAAAATAAAATCTACTATTAAAAAATTAATTTTTTTTTATAAATATTATATTTTTTTAATTTTTTTAAAATATTACATGGCATACACAATTATAACTGTCATTTCTTATATGAATAAAGTGTGCTTTTATTTTTCTTCACGGGCACAAATTACTCCGAAATCATAATTTTCGTGTTGGTTACTTTATACCCGGTAATTAATATAGCTCATAAACTGAACTCAATGACTCGTCAGTCCTTTGTTGCTTGGAATTGACAAGAGTAATGTAAACTTACCTTAATGTTCCCCATGGGTCCAGTCCTACTTGGATAATTAATTAACTATGACACCACAAACTACTAAATAAATGGATGTGATGAAGTTATATATGGCATTATGGATTAAAAAATAACCTTACCGTGTTGGTGTTTCTATCATCATCATTATCATCATCATCATCATCATCATAGAATAGAGACACTTCATCGATATCTCGATCATAACTATTGTCTTCCCTTCATTGTTTGTGAAGTCATTATTAGTAAGAGATATACTTTTACAACAAAAAAATTTTATAAAAGTAAATTTACAAACTGACGTGACTTGATGTGATATGTTAAATTGTAAAAATAGCTAAGAGAGAACAGTGAGCCATAGAAACCCTAAGAACTCCATCCCACCGCCACCCCACACCCACCTCTGACCAGCGAGTGACTCATCACTTCCGTCATAAATGAGGTTGACGGGCCCCTGCTCCTCTGGCGAGCAGGTTTTTTTTTTTCTTTCTTTTCTTGTAAGTGTCAATGATCGTCGCCTGGGCCTGCCACCGCCATTGACCTGACCAACAGACTCCAGCGACTCCTCTAAGGGGCCTTCGATGTCGATCCTTCTCTGGCAATTGGGAGTTTGCTTATGTTGTTCTGTTAGTGCAGTTTACTGGGCATTGCGACCTGTGTCTCTGACTCTAGGTATGCCATAGACTTGATTGAAGGACTTCGGCAACTACAGAGGGGCCTCTGACGTTAGTCATCCTCCGGCGATGAGGTATTTTGTTATGTTTTTTCTTTAACTCCAGTTAAGGGGTACCTCTGATTTCGTGGGCACAAATTTGGTCTTCGAGGGCAGTTTTCCTTAAGATGACGAAGCAGGAGCAGTAGGTACCTCTGATTTGGGATTTGGATTTGGGATTTAAAGATGACGATAGCGATGTGGATTCATCCCAGTTGGAAGGCGAGAGGTGACTGAATGTGGAATAAAAAACTTTCATTTTTACGAAAGAGGGAGGAAATAGTTTTTGTATTTTTGAACGTAGTGAAAGGATTGCTAAGTTCATGTATCTAGGTGGGACGACAGCTTCGTGGGTGGTTAAGGGAATTGAGGATTGTCTTGTTCTTAACTATCATGAAGGATTCTTCATAGATCCGAGGATGGATAATGGAGTATTCATCATTCAACATCTTAGTAACACAAGGGGCAGCTTCTTGCAACTCGCATAATTTTGGAATGAAAGGAGGAAAGGCTAAGGCTCTTGTAGGTGACAAAGCATGCCAGATTACATTGGGAGATGTGGAAGGGGTCTAGTGGGATGTCAAAACTCAATTGATGGGAGTTATAGAGTATGTGAGAGATTTGATGATTAAAGTGAATAAGGGGCAGGAGCTAGTTGCGGGTTTCGGAGGTGGGTCAAAGATGAAGGCCTCAAGTGTGCTAGCAAATGGTGTTTCTTCGTTGTTACAGATAGGTCTGGACTTCGGCATCATCCACGCTAGTATCACTCAAGACATTGGCAACTTGTCGACTAAGCCTGAGGGAGTAATTGGATCTCAAGATGGGGTTGGTATTGTTGTCCAGGGTTCACTTTCAGTTGAAGATGCGGGTCCCTCCAGGGTCCTGAGTACTTTGTAAGAATCAGACGAACCTCGTTTAAAAGATAAAAATGGGGTAACAGAAGGTAGTGCATCCCTTATCTGTTCTATTTTTGAGCAAGTAGTAGGGTCTAACAAAGTGAAACTAAAATGATTGTTCCCCCATGAAGCAAATTCCAACAATGTTATCATCGATAGAGGGGAGGAATCTTTTATGGTGACAAACAATAGACAACAGCCTTTTAACTGTCAATGAGACTCGGGATTTGTTATTGGTGCCTAGTGTGGAGGAAGGCTTAGAGTTGGGACTGTAGTTGGGTACTGTGTATGGGGATAATGTTTCTCCCCTGGTCTCTCTTCCTCTGTTAAATAATATAGCGGGTTCACCATCGGATTGGTTTCTTAATAAAGTTAAAGGGTTTAAGCAAATTGTGGAGATTTCAAATTATGCATATGAAGACCAAATTAAAACTCTATTCAATATAATTGAGGCGAGCCACGTGCTTGAAACCAAATCAAGTTTTAAGAAAAGTAGAGAGTTAAAGCATCTTTCATACACAGTTAACTAAGACACTAAGGGAGGTAGTTCGAGTCGAGGGAGGACTAAAGGGAGAGCATTGTAAAGACGGTTTTGTAGAGGGATTTGAATTAATTGTATGGGAAACAAGGGGTTGGGATTGGGGAGGTGTGTTCCATTCCAGTTTGGGTTTAGTGTATTTAGGTTAGTTTTCACGGGCTTTTGGGTGATTCGGAGCACTCTAGTATGGGTTAGGTATTTTCTTGTATACGTCCAGTGTACTTGGTTATATATATATATATATATAATATTTTTACTTATAAAAAAATTGTAAAACCACTTTTATTGTAAAGTGTATATAACATATTATATTAAATCACATCAGTTTGTGAATTTATTTTTATGAAATTTCTCTACTGCTAAACCATTTCTTTTAATAAACTTATTGTCAAAGTTACTCATTATCAACGGGTTGTATATGCACATAACATAACTACATGAGGCTCACTACGGTTTGGGAATTTCCTTGAATAAGAGAGTACTTTGATACTTGTTGGTCCCTTACGTATCATCATAATGTTGTCACATTTAAGGTTCTTGAATGTATAATATCATTGCATGGCATCACTCATTTTCCATCCCTTCCACCTTGCTTTTCGTAAAAGGGAAGTTTTCTATGAGAAGGAAAATAGGACGTCAAAGGAGAATGGGCACGAAGGAAAATTGTTCCCATAAGATATTGGTTTCTTTAAAACAAAAAGGATATAATATTTTATACAAAATCTAATTATAAGAATTAATCCTTAAAATGAGACTTTATATAAACATCGTTAAATTCACAATCAAGTTATAAACATTGTTTAATCTAATTTTAGTTTATTTTTGTGGCTTCACTTATCAATGGATATTTAATAACTTAGCACTTTATTTATATACATAATCTAGTCCATAATATTCCCTCCAAGACACAAAATATAGAATTGTAACTCATTCGAATCCATATTCGACATAGAGGTGTTATTTGCACCTCTCGAGCAGGCAGCCCTTGGCCCTCACATGGGTCGAGAGAAGAGTTGGGCTCCTAGGCCCTAACCTTGCCCCTGTGGATAGGTGCTCCCATCCAAACGTGATAAACAATAAAATTTTGTAATCTTGTAATGAATTGATGTCGTTTCTAATATTATAAACATTTTTTTAAATATATTTATTTATATATAATGTGTGAGCTGAATGTGATAAACATTGGGCGGGCTTGGGCCTAGCCCCCGCGAATGGATGCCCCATAGCTCACATGGGACAAGCAAGGGCCCCTACCTTGACTAGTCGGGGCTCTGATTCAAGGGTGAGTTGGGGGGGCGGGGGGGTGGGACAGACAGACACTCATAGGGTCAGGTTGATGGGTGAAAACCTTAACCCCATCCCTTGGCATGCAAATGTGTGCATTCTCATGCACACTAGCTATGTGTCGACGGGTGCCCTTGGTCACCCCAGACGGGGGCACGAGAGTGGCGAGCAAGCCAGATGCAGGGCCCTGCCTCCCAACCCTAATTGGACATGGTGTTCCATCTGATAGTAGATGATAGAAATATTCAAATAGAGGTTCGTGAAAAGACAAAAAAAATATAAGCAAATACTTTTTTATTATTAGTGTTTACACAAATACTTATATACAGGTAATTAAAACTTGGACCGACGTCTTGACAATGGCCAAGAATGTGGTTTACTGCCCCTACCTCTTGGACTGGAATAATCAAAATAAAATCAATTGCAAATATCTCAGCAGTTCTGAAAAATTATATAAACGAGGAAAATTTCAATGCCGAGTAGAGACCGGCCTCTTCAAAGTTCGAAAGCATATAGCATATAGGTAGTTTAGGAACGTACGGACTACGGATCCATCAGAAATGGAGAGATATATTTCCCAAGATTTTCCGTTCAAAAGCCTCTGATCTTTACAGCACTTTCTTTAATTTGGAGTCCATGATACTAAAGAGATGGATCAAGAAGAAGATTGAAAGCCATACTAAATAGAATTTTTTCATTATTTCTTCCCATGAAAACATGATGCAGCGTCTGACGGTTCCGTTGTGAGGAAAAGAAAAAGGAAAGGAAAATTCTCCCCGAAAAAAATCCAAAATAATTCAGAACGAAGCACCTCCTGACTTGATCTGTTTGTACTGCTGTTGATAAAAGTTGTTCCATTTTATCCCTCCTTTTCTCCGCTCGTGTTCTTGCTCTCTTAAGGTTTTATTATTTTTCTCGATCTTTCACAACCTCCTAATTGCGTTATCCTAGTTACTTGCGTTCCCATTTTCTTTTCCTGCTTCGGATTCGGGGATAAGTCTAGCTTAGGGTTTACAGTGTGGATGGCTATTTGTTTGTGAAATTCATGCTGGCTTTGTGGTGTTACAATTGAGTAGCGAAATCGGGGTTAAAAATTGGTGTGGAGGTAGAGAGGTTCGATGAAGCGGCGATGAGGTATTGGGCAGAGGAATGGAGGTTAGATCAGAGAGTATAATGGTGCACTGCGATAAGCTACCGGCTCCAGTGATTCCGAGGACGCGATTGCAGTTGTGGTTCATCCGCGTGTGCTCGAGCATTGTCCTCTGGACGTGCTTGGTTCAGCTGGTGGCGGTCGGGGAGCTATGGCATCCGCATTTGCTGGCTGGGATTACAAATCGAATATCGAGGGTAGCTCAGCTTCGCGTCGAAGAGGTTCAATCGCTGCCGCCTCTTCTACCTGCAAGTGAGTTCTCGAGACCCAAAGCTCTAGTGCGTTAGTAATCGGAATCGGATCATCAATGATGTCGCTACTCAATTTGTCTCAGTTTAGTACTGCATGCGATATATTGCGTCTTTGGATAGTAGAAAACTGCAGATGAAAAAACTTCTATTGCACTTCAATATAATATAAATTTTGGATGCGTAGTTTGATTTGATTAGAGCAAAAGAATGTTACAGCACCACGTGATTTTAGAATGCATACTGAGAAAAGTTTGGGGATTCCGTTGCTTGGAGGCTTGGAGCCGCATGAGTTATGCTAAATTGCCACTTTTCTAATGCCTTGCTGTCTCCTGCATGCTGTCTGACATAATAATGATGCTGAATTACTGCATTCCTGATCAAATTTCGTGATTAATTTCTAATCATGTTCTGGTGATATTTTGAAAGTCCCGAGTGCTTCCATCGTATGGTTTTCTAAAATACCAACGCATTCCATGCCTTCACAATTATTTTCTTCTGCGAGGTTTATATCAAGACCATAGTCAACTGGGGAATTATGGGGTATTATAATTTAGCGTATGAAGTACCTGTATTTTAATTGGTTTTAAGCATATTTTATTCTTGCTTTCCAAATGGAACCTTAATTCCTGAAATATTCCAGGAAAGTATAAAAGTAATGGTATTCTACGAGTGTCTTGCAATGGAGGCTTGAATCAAATGCGTGCAGCGGTTGGTACCCTTTGTTCTTTTTCTTTGCTTGCTTTTGTTACCATATGTCAAATTGTTGATTTAGCTAGTTTGAAATTTCAGATATGTGACATGGTGACTGTTGCTCGGCTTTTAAACCTCACTTTGGTTGTTCCAGAGCTCGACAAGACATCTTTCTGGGCTGACCCTAGGTGTATTCATTGATCTAAAAGAACTGGCTTAATTTTCTTCTTTTATTTTTATATAAGAAATTTTAACCCGTAGCATTCTTTCTGCAGTAATTTTGAGGACATCTTTGATGTGCGACATTTCATTAATTCACTAAGAGATGAAGTCCGAATCATAAAAAGGCTGCCAAAGAGGTTTAATAGGAAACATGGTCTCATTCCACTTGAGATGCCTCCTGTTAGCTGGTCAAATGAAAAATATTACTTGCAACAGGTTTGTGTACTTTTTATTAGTTTGTATTTAATTAATGAAATTTTTTTATACATATCAACTTCGCAGCATGTCTGTATATTTGTTTTTTATTAGTTCAATTCATGGGTATCGATAGTTTGGATAATTAGAATTTACAAAGTTTGATTTTGATAAACTTGAAGTACTTTTTTTCCCTCAATTTTTTGGGGGCGTAAAGGTAGTTTTGAAGAGCTCCTTGAACTGTTGCCAGAGTATGGTTTTTTGGGGGTGATAGTGGAAAAGTTGATAAATAAGTCACCGTTACTGCCAGTCTACAGGGTACATGAGATTTTTACCTCATATGGCTATCGCATGCTTCATTTCCCTACAAAATCCATTTTATCAGTGGGGCTTACATTGCCAAATTATGATGTGAGTGCATATTAAGTTTGGCCTCAACCTTAAAGGAGTGACTGATTTGAATTTTGAACCAAAAAGTGGGACATCTATATCCCACCCCACAAAAGAAAAAAAGAAATGAATAAAAATCAACTGTTAAATTTCAGCTATCCATCATTATCCTAAGTCTTTGATCACATTCTGCAGATTCTTCCTCTTTTTGGCAAGTATAAAGTATTGCACTTCAACAAGACAGATGCACGTTTGGCGAATAATGGGATCCCAGCTGATCTTCAGAAACTCAGGTGTCGTGTTAATTTCCAGGCACTGAAATTCACTCCTCAGATTGAGACTTTGGGATTCAAATTAGTTCGCATGCTTCAAGAAAAGGGACCTTTCCTGGCTCTGCATCTGAGATATGAGATGGACATGTTGGCTTTCTCAGGTTGTACACATGGCTGCACTGAGGAAGAAGCTGCAGAGCTCAAGAGGATGAGGTTTGTAGTGTTTAAAATTATAGTTTTTTGCTTCTAGTTCTAAATGCTCATTTCAAACACTTGACCAACGTTCTCTATAAGTATACTTTGCTTAGGAAGCACTTCACTTGATGATGGATAGAACAAAGGACAAGGAACGGTATAGAATAGTCATTGTTTGTTTTCAAATGATCAGGAAATTTCTTTATGCTATAATGCCTTGTGTATGATGATTTGGAGAGGATGCCAAATGTATGATGAGTCAATGGGGTAATCCTGAAATGTCCTGATTGAGTTTTAATAAGGTCAGTTCCCGCTTGTTTGTTTCTGAAACAAGAAGCTCAGGGTTTTAGCACTGGGCAGAGGAAAGGGTATCATGTATGATCCTTCCTGACCAAAGTGTATCTATTATTTTCACTCAAGTCTATGACAGTATCTCAAGTTAAAACTAGTTTGTACTCATCCCCTTACTACAATACACACTCACAAATAGCATTCATCCCTTTTTGATAAGTTTTAAATTTGTTTTTTAAGTACAAATATCATTCATCTTTTCACACCTTTCTTTCAGGTATGCTTACCCTTGGTGGAGAGAGAAAGAGATAGTGTCGGAAGAGAGAAGATCACAAGGTTTGTGTCCTCTGACACCAGAGGAGATGGTGTTGGTTTTGCAGGCATTGGGTTTCAATAAGGAGACACAGATTTATATCGCAGCTGGTGAAATTTATGGCAGTGAACAGAGGCTTGTGGCACTAAGAGCTGCATTTCCTCAGATTGTGAGTTTATTGCTATTCTGCATTAGCCCTTATCTTTGTTTTCCTTCTAGTGAAAACACTCCACTCACTTTCTCTAGTAGTAAGACAAGTAGTGCCAGTTGGCCCATAGCTCATTGGCTCACTGTCTGGTAGTTATTTTTAGTTAAGAGTGATTTCAGTATTAACATATTGAAATCTTTCCAAATGACATGGTGATTTTCACAAGCTGAGGATTTGAGCAAGCCATTGATGGGTTTTCTTTTGTAAGTTTCACTTAATAGCTAATCCTTAGTGTCTGTTGAGCAGTTGTGAAGTGATATATCGAATTTACCGGTATACTTGACAAACATTTTGGATCATTCAGATCATCTTGCATATCTTTGCACATGATCCTTCTAAAATTTGAGACCCAAAAACTTCAGGTGAAAAAAGAAATGTTGCTAGCCCCAGAGGAGCTGCAACAGTTCCAGAATCATTCATCACAAATGGCAGCTTTAGATTTTATGGTTTCGGTAGCCAGTAGCACTTTTATTCCCACCTACGATGGAAACATGGCAAAAGTTGTGGAAGGTCACCGCAGGTTTGTATACCTACCCTTCCAAAGTTGGCCTTTTAGTTGATTTAATGGCAACAGAAGCTAAGCACTCTTATTTTTAGATCTTAAAGACACCTCTGATTAATCTCTTGCAGATATCTCGGGTTTAAAAAAACTATCCTATTGGATCGGAAGAGGCTTGTAGGGTTACTGGATATGCATCAGAATGGAACACTTTCATGGACCGAGTTTGTCGATGCTGTCCGGTTGGCTCATGAGAAAAGAATGGGACAGCCAACACGTCGTAAGGTAATCGTAGACAAACCAAAGGAGGAAGATTATTTTTATGCAAATCCGCAGGAGTGCATCTGCGAGGGAATTACAGATTGTGATGACTTG
Organism: Carya cathayensis; assembly: GCA_011037825.1. Taxonomy (NCBI): domain Eukaryota; kingdom Viridiplantae; phylum Streptophyta; class Magnoliopsida; order Fagales; family Juglandaceae; genus Carya; species Carya cathayensis. The sequence goes on from QGSO01000197.1 coordinate 3,553,863, forward strand.
CTAGGCCCCGGAAAATCAATTAGATTAAGGTGACTATAATCAACCAACTTTGAGATCATCTTGGACGGTGAACCTCTGAAATTTTTCCGGGGATGCTATTGTAAACGGCTCATGTCACCGTCACGTTCATAAGATAAGGCATATATGCAATGTATACGACTACTTTCAGAAGAGTTTTGCATGAAATGATAAAAGGGAAAAAAAAGAACAAAAGAAGAACAAAAGAAACAGTTGAGTGCCCATTAGGTGTCAAAAGATGCTTTCAGTGTTATTTTTGTTTATATATTTTTTCGTTCTTTCTCTAGTTAACGTGCTCAGTGGTTCGATATATACCTCCTCGGTGACGAGAAATCCAACATTCTACATCATTGTTCAAATGAGTTAAATTCTCAGTGATATACAAAATACTGAACAGAATCGACATCAGTAGTGTGCATTACCTTTAAATTCTATTAGTCACAAATCAGAGGGTTGAGCATTAATAATCAAAATTCTCTTTCGTTCCCCACTTTGTGTGTATGTTGGTAATGAAGAATGTCACAAACTGTACCCTCAAGTGAAGAGAGAGACCAAGGGTCTTGTACAGGGTGTGTGAAGGTACCTCTATCCAACAGAGCCATAACTTGTAAGCCTCTTAACATTCCACAAACCCAGTAACTTCTTATAAATTCATGGGTTACCAAAAAAAAAAAAAATTGCGTGAGTTGAGAGGATGAAGACACGCATTAGAAAAATTAAAAGATATAATGTATTATAGAGGAGAAACATGATGTAGATAAGCAAATATTGATGCTTTCAAAATTGTTTATTCATGTAAAAGATTCTTATGAACTTCGTACTTGCTAGCACTTCTAAAACCACGTCGTTGTAAACTTTCGCATTCGATCTTGTATTACACTCACAGATATTTGTCCAAGTTCATTGTCTTTTATGTCTCCGTCTCGGTGGGACTCTTTTCAGAAAATTAAAGCCAAAGAGACGCCCTGTTGATGGCTAAACTAGCTCAAGTTTTGAGCATATTTTGGCACATCTAGAATTGAATATGGTTGGGAAGAAATTACATTTGCAACTATGAATTTCAGAGTCTCGTAAGTATTTCCATCAAACTTCATTTGTAATTGCAAAATGATAGGCAATTGATTTAGTAATGGTCTGGATGATCGTGAGCTATTATATACTTCCTTTAAGAGCTACTTTGTGTAGAAATTTGCTTGCACGATTAGTTTCAACAAGTGAAGGGTGCTACTCCAAGAGAGTTGACAAGAATATGCACTAGCTATGGTATATTGTATATTGAGAAAGATAGTAGCTCAACCAATCACATATTGCTGCTATTGAAGTACAAGTACAACCTAGCTGCAGAAATTAAACTGAGTGGAATCCTAGATCGCAAACCCGATTGAGATGCAATTGAAGAGAGTTCACTTCACCATGTAAAAAGCTGTTTAGTGGCTGTCCCTTTTTCCCTCAGAGAACTCAAGAAAGTGTTTTGTTCAGGTAATAACCTAATGATCATAGTTTAGGAGGGGCATTTGTAGACTTGGCCCTACTTGGGCTCCCAGAAGATGATCTCACCTTGCTCCCCACATAGGCCAAGATCCTTCAGCCTCCTTTCTTGGTAGTATTCCAATTCATCCAATTCTGATTCCCTACCCTTGAAAATCTCATCAATTTGTAGGAGCACCTTCTTCTCCCCTTCTCTTATCCCAACAGCAATTTCTAGCCTAGGATCAAGATTTGCTCCTTTTAACTTCTCATCCTGCAATACACATTTCTATTTAGTTATAATCAGTTTAGATGGATTGAGTATTGGGGGACACCACCCATCTATAATTCCAAAGAAGAGATTGAAGGTTCCAAGGACAAGGAGAAGCTCCCCCCACCAGCCATAGAAAAAAAAACGAAAGGGGCATGGCAGGGAGATCAGTGTAATATTTCACTTGACAATTGTTTTTGTAGCTAACTCAGGTAGTTGGACCTGCCAAACTGGGCTGTTATCAACCAGTAACCATTATCTTAAAAGGTGCATGGCTAAGTTTCCACATGATAACCTACCATCATAAATTCTGCAGATGATGGAATTCTACCTGGCAAATATTTGATACAGCTTATAGTACTGCATTCAGAAGGCCTTGATAAATAAGACTTCATTTTTTTTACAAGCAAAATACAAATAGTACTTCTATTTTTCATTTGGGGCAGTTACTCACCTGAGATCACATATTTTAATAGACTTTCATTTGAAAACACTTAAGATACATACATCTAAATCACACGTCACAAAACAAAACAAAACAAAACAAAAAAAACGTAATATAGCAACCTCATTTTTTTTATTGGCACCGGGTGTTTGGAAACAGCATCCCGACTAATTCTAGGGATGCACAGGCTCTTGGCAGAAAATTTCCAGCAAGTGCACCTCAGGTATGCAAGAGGAAAATCCCTTAGTCTGATGGTCCCTAGAGATTGTTTGCACCCAAGGTGATTTGAACCTTAGACATGGGAGGAGAATACTCCTAAGCTCAAGGCCTTTACCACTTGAGCCAACCCCTAGGGGTTGTAGCAACCTCATTACATTACACCAACAACTTATAAAAAAAATTGATAGCAAACTCATGATTCTAAAGCACATGCAATTATGCTTGGGGTACATAAAGCACATGCTTAAAAATTAAAGGTTGGAAACTCAACTCGGAACAAAAGTGGATAAAGTGTAATTTAACCTTTTTCGTTATCATCCTTATGATGTGAAGTGCATATAACAAGAATTTATAAGATTGCATGAGAAGTAATGGCAACATGGAGGGCAAAAGTTTACCTCTTCAATGGTGGTATGATACCCAGAAAGAGCAGATTTGCAGGCATCTCGGACCACTCGGCATATGAGTTCTTCGTTGGCACGGCTTATAGGTAGGTCAAGGTGGCCCCATATAGAATTTCTGAAAATAGATTCCAATAGGAAAGAATCGGTGCCACCAAGTGCTACCAGCCGCAGATATTGAAGCATTGATGGTGGAAGTGGACGGTCAAAAACAAAGTCAAAGTATGCAGTCTCACCAAAACCATTTGCCTCGGCAATGTCAAGCTTGTCACCGAAAAATGGGTCTGACTCAGATATTTCTAGTGTTAGAGTATAACCATTACGATCATCCTTAGGTTCTATGAACCCATAGTCGAGGGCCAGGTCAGCATTGCTCTTATTTATATCATATTGGATCATAACCTATTGAAAAACTTCCAATTGTCAACCATTAACAAAATAAAATCAGAACTCATTCATAAGGAATGAAAGGGCTAGAAAAAAAAAAAGGAATGAGAGGGCTAGTCATGAAAACTCAAAAGAGCAGTCATGGGTTTCAAGGCATGAACACGTTGATACTTAGTTCTTAATATGCCACTTCTTTTGAACACATCACCTCATCTCGACACAAAATTACTCTCCATTTATGGAACATTATTTTTCATTAACTTTGTCCAACTTACTGATGAATTAAAAAATTATAATCATTCATGTCAAATAGAAAAAACATGCGTGCTCAGATATATGGAATGCCAATGGAACCAAATTCAATAAGAAACATCAGAGGCAGGTATACTTCACCTGCTCACCAGCCTTGACAGAAACGGGTGTGCGTAAGGAAAATAAGGAATCCCAAGAGAAGAGACCAGCTGCTCCTTTAATCTCCCAAGCATGATCTTCTGTGGTTATGCTAGGGCTGTGGTTAATCTGATTCATAACTAGAGGCGGCTTAGCCATTATCAAAGGAAATAGCAACAGAATTGCATAAAGTGCACCACTTTTTTTATTTTTTATAATCAAATGTGAAATACAGCCTTTATGTAAAATTGATAAATAAAATGTGTAGTTTTTTAATAAGGTTTCATGGGACAGTTCCTTGAGACCAATTTATCTGACAAGTGCTTTAAATGAAGGCATCATCTTCACAGCTATTTGCTACTCAAGTAAAACGAGTACATTACAACCTAGTAAATTCTAAATGGCATTCCATTTATGGGATATCCAACACAGCTTTTATGCAGTCAAATTTTTACAGGCATCAGCATATGGAGATGATTGATAATTGTGCCCTCCATTATTAAAGAATAATCCAGCAAATCTTTTCAATAAAATATAAATGATCATATATAGTGTCCATACATATATTGTAGGAGACATTATTTCACTTTTCCATACAAATTAGTGTTGTCGATAATTCAGAAATCAGGTGACTGCCACTGAAAACTAATATGAAGAGGGAAAAAATGCTTTACCAAGTCTACAAGGGGGATCAAAACAAGATTTTGACCGCGCAGGCGTGAGAATGCCCTTGATCTGAGTATTCCAAATGCCCAAAAGAACTCATCCAATGTTATAGGAGAAGTAAAAAGCTGCTTGTTAGGGGATATGATTTCTTCTTCCACCTTTTGAAATTCATTTTGCACATATTCTTTCACACTCAACGTCGTGCTCAAAAGTTGGGTTCCTGAAAATGTCAATTCAATTGAATCCAATGACAAATGGCAAGTTACAATGCATTCTGAGTAAATTAAATTATGACACCTGTCATCATCAAAGCCACACTATGCTCTTATACATTAGCAAGGGACATATAATTGAACTTAATCCGTTGGCAAACCGGACAAATAAGGTTGTGACCGTATGAACATTAGAAAATTTCCGATGAATCTCATTAAGTCTTCACAGACCAGAGAACGCCAATAATTTGGGTATAATGTCTTGGCTCCCACAATAGTCTTAAGCCTCCCAAGGAGCTTAAAAACCTGTTGCACCTCCCTCCCTAAATATCCAATCAAGATTAAAAAATAAAAGAGTGAAAGAAAATCAAGAAGATACACTCGCAGCACAATCATATCTAGAATGTCGAGCCGATGCACTTCCATTTCAAAACGTCTATACACGAGAGAACAATATTCCCATTGTCATGGAATATAGCAACCATCATGATTATAATACGCTCAAACAGGGTAAGCAGTTTGCACTAGCCTTAAATTATCTAGATTAAGTCCACCAATTGCTCACACATAAAAAAAAAATATATATATATATATATATATATATTAGTTCGTATCAAACAACAAACAACTAGCACCATTTTAATTCTTTGCAGATGAAGCTAACCATAGTCGGAAATGCCAAAAATGTTGAGAACTAATCCACTGCTAGATCCGAATCTTGGAAAGTTATTAAGCCTAACACAAGAATAACATTGGAAAGATCAATGTGAAACAGAAACTACAATAACCTTGAAGTTCAGCCAGCTCCTCTTCTGACCTGCACTGGAACCATTAAACCATATTCATCAACCCTACAATTTCAATTCTATCAAAATACCAAATTCCCACGCACAAACACCAAAAACCAAGCAAAACCCACCAATATATAGTGGAGTTGGTGTACTCCGGAAGAATTTCGAGGTAATAGCGCCATGGAGAATCGTTTTTCAGCTTCTCTCTGATCAGAAACAGAGCGACAGACACCCAAGGCTTCAACTCGCTACACACATTACCAATCTCGGAGGCCGCCACAGCATCTGGATTGATCCAGAATCTCTTGGGGACCTCCAGAACGACCTCGTTCCGGGAAAGGTCTCTCTGGGCAACCAGTCCCAGACCTTCCGGGACGACAGCTGGCCTCGCCGGAGTCTTGGCGGAAACTACGCACTCGTCGCGCAACCATTGCCAGAAGGTTTGGACTTTGGGAGGCAAAGGAGGCGAGTCAGAGTCAGGGTTCTGAAAAGAGGACGTCACAGACACAGAGAGAAGCCGCTTGCAGTGGAGGAATGGAAGTGGTGATGCTTTTGTTACCGTTATGGAGGAGAAGCTTCTGAGGAATTTGGTAGGGGAGGAGAAAGGAGAGGAGGGAGATAACGGGAAAGGAGTAACCATTGTCTCTCCGACTCTTTGTGCTGAGTCGACAATGCATGCGATGAGACGAAGAAGAAGATATGGGTCCAATACATTGCTCCCGGGTGGATAGGCTTTTCTGCGGTTCGTTCGATCGTCCAGTTTTGGTCGGGTCTGATCCGTAAAACACACGTGTGCATTCGGGTTATCAAAATTAGAAAAATATTTTAACCATTATTCAAAAATAATTTCACAAATTAATATAGTTTTATGTTATTTGTCAGATTTTAAAATTAATTTTATTATATAACAAATTAATAGATCACATAAAACCACGTTAATTTGTGAAATTATTTTTATGTAATCTTTTTGTGACAGTAACATTTCTCTTAAAAGTATCACTTATATCAGTTTTTGAAACATAAATTATAATTTATCTACAGTATAATAAGTTAAAATTAGGGTAAGATTGGACATCGTCCAATGGTCACCATTTTAAATTTGGAGTTAGATTTTCAATTTTTCCTTAATTACCTTTTTGTCCTTTTTTTTTTCCCTCTCTACTTGGGTGAATAGGGTTTCTTCATGCATGGCTGCCACTGATAGCCTCTAGGCCACTTCGGCACCTGCTTCTCGCCTCAGATCCTTCGCAGATATGGTTCTGCAATTCCCTCAACACATCCCTGAAGTCGTGGTACACTTCCGATCCCATAAAATAGTTGATGGTGAGGTTTGCGTGGTTTTCTCTAAGGAGGAATTAGATAGATCGGCCATTCCATTTTAGTACTCTTTGGTTTTGAAGTTCCTTCGGCAAAGACCTTCCTTGGATTCTATCAGATCATTCATTAGAGCCAGATGGGGATTGTCGAACCAATTTATTGTCTCATTGATGCGTAGGCCGCGGAATGTTTTCGTGTGTCTTTCGTTGGAGGAAGATTTTGTGAAGGCTTTTGCTCGTGAAAACTGTGAGATCAACGGTGTTCTGTATAGAGTTTTTCAATAGATTACTAACTTCCATGAAGATCAAGAACTTGTTCGTGTGCCGATGTGGATTACGTTGTTGGGTCTCCCTCCAAACTTTTACCATGAGTCTTTTCTTTGCAGTATTACGGCCCCGATCGGCAGGTTTCTTAAGCGGGATAATCCAACCCGTTGCACAACTCGTATGGATGGCACCAGACTTTGTGTAGAGATGGATGTCACTAAAGAGCTGATTATGGCTTTGTGGATCAGCACCCCCAAAAATCCTCAAAGCTTTTATCAAATAATTGAATTTGAGACATTGCCTGCATATTGTTTGAGATGCCATGTGCAAGGTCATAATGCTAAGACTTGTAAATGGGAAGGGAAGCAACGGAACGTGAAACCAAAGGAAACACAAGAGAAAAATAAATTGAACCTAGTCTGGGTTATCAAGGAGAATAAGAATTAGCATCCTGTTGCTATAGTTCATAAGGGTTAGTCTAGTAAGATGGGAGAAAAATCAATGCAAGTGGTAGGAACTCCGTCAAATGATCAAGCACTAGAGAACCCACAAAAGGATCACATGAAAGAGGTTGAAGACAGGGAGGTTGAAGATTCGGCTGAAGGGACTACCATCATTTCAATTGTGAACCAAGAAGAACTCAGACTTTCTACTGATGCTGAAATAAATGTTAGCAAGCTGGCCGTTCAAAAGGAGGGGATATAGGATGCTCATATTCTTGAAGAAGTTGAGGGCTCGTGGCAGACTATTGACCAAGAAGTTTTGGATATGGGTTTCAAGTAAAAAATGGATGATTTGAATTCTGGTGCAAACCTTGTTCCCATGATTGAGGTTACGCTCACAGTCAGCCATATAACACAGACGATGGATGGAATACTTGCCAGGATGGAAGTGATCCAACTTATGCGGAGGTTGAATATGAAAATGACTGTTCTGAGGGGCACATTTGCTCTGACTCTGACTCAAAAGAGATCTTGGAACATTTAGCCAAGAACAAACTAGTGGTCTCGGACTCGGATATTCAATCGGAAAAGAAATGGAATGGGAAGGGTATTAAAGATGGGTTGTTCTAGGGCAAACCCTCCCACCTTAATTTATGAAGATCTCATACTTGTATTGGAATGCTCAGGGTGTTGGAACGTCGAGAAAGCAACTTAAAAAATTGATATCAAAGTTTCATCTTAAACTCCTTGTTATAGCAGAACCTATGGTTAGTAACTCTCGTTTAGATATGTGGCTTGATAAATTGTGTTTTGATTTTTGTTTCTCTAATTTTGATGAAGGTGTAAAGATATGGATATGGATGTTTTGGTCTCAGGGTTTAAAACTAATTGTTGATTGCATGGGAGATCAATTCTTGACTGTTCATATCACTAATCCGAATGATTTCCGGATCACCTTTATGTATGCGAAATGCTCTTACTTGGAGCGTAGACGACTGTGGGGATCGTTGATGGATGCTAATATTCATCATTTACCATGAATGGTAATGGGAGATTTTAATATTATCAAGAATGATTTGGAGCGAAGAGGGGGCAGGCCAAGGTTGGCTTTGGCTATGGAGGAGTTTAATGGTTGGGTGGGCTCTTGTGGGCTCCTTGATATTCCTTTTCGTGGGAACTCTCTTTCTTGGTGTAATGGTCATTTCGGAAGCTCTAGACAATAGGCACGACTTGATTGGTGTTTTCTTAATACAGTTGGCCTTGATACTTTTCTCGAGGCTAATATGGAATACTTGGCACGCACCTCTTCTGATCATGCACTGATGACAGTTTCGTTGAAGAATCAGTCTGTTCGATATTGCTTTCCTTCTTTTAAATTTCAGCAAATGTGGGTTTCTCATGATAAGTTTTTTGATTGTGTCTCGAACTCTTGGAATTGTGATGCTGTTGGGGGGTCACATTTGTATATGCTTGTTACTAAACTTAAAAGACTAAAAATTGTTTTGAGAGCTTGGAACAAGAAAATTTTTGGAAGAACTGACACTCATATAGCGGCGCTTGAGGATCGGATAAAGGGCTTGGAGGCAAACTTGCAATCTGATTATGCAGACGACATGGAGGATGATCTGGTTGCCTCCCAGCTGGAGCTTTCTATGTGGCTGGACAAGGAAGAAAAATGCTTAGCCCAACTTGCTAAACAAGACTGGATTCAGAACGACAAAGGGAACTTTGTGTTTTTCCGTGCTATTAGTCGTCATAATTATAAAGAGATTATAGAGATGAAGCTAGAGGATGGTACTATTTTCTCCTCTCTAGAGCAAATTCACGATGGGGCTATTTCCTATTTTTTTCAATTCTTGGAGGTTGATAATTGTTGCCAAGAGCCGTTTCTGGGGGATTTAGTCCATCCGATTATTTTGCGGGATGACAATGAGTTCATCTCTCATGTTCCTTCATCTCAGGAAGTCTATGATGCTCTCTGCTCCATTCAAGAAGATAGTAGCCCAGGTCTTGACAGGTTTGGATCGGGCTTCTATTAATCTTGTTGGCACATAGTGGGTATTAATGTTGTTGATGCGGTGGCAGAATTTTTCTGTGGTATGGCTCTTCCGCATTTTTTTAATGCTACTTTCCTGGTTCTAATCTTGAAGGTGGACAATCTGACGAGTTTTGATAAGTTTAGGCCGATTAGCCTATGTAGTAAAATTATGGTTAATCGCCTCTCCCCCTTGCTAAAATTATTTCTCCTGAACAAGGAGCCTTCCTCTTGGGCCAAAGCATCTTTGAAAATATTAGTCTGACGCAAGAGATGATTCACTCTATTAATAAACCAGCTCATGGTGGGAATGTTGCTTTGAAAATTGATATGGCGAAGGCTTATAATATAGTGGACTGGTCATTTCTTCTACATGTTCTTAAAGCTTTTGGGTTCTCAGAATTTTTTTGTCTATTGATTCAGCAATGCATTACTAATCTCTGGTTCTCCGTGGTCATGGTGGTCGTGGGTTGCGACAAGGTGATCACATTTCTCCTTATTTATTCATCCTAGTGGAGGAAATTTTTTCTAGGATGATAAAAATTCAGGTTCATATGGGTAAGATTGTTTCGTTTTACCATCCGAGGGGTACCCCTATTATTTCTCACCTACTTTATGCAGATGATATGGTGCTTTTTCATAATGGGGGCAAGGCTTCTCTGAAAGCTATTACTGATGTGTTGAAGAAGTTTGAACAATGGTTGGGGCAAGTAGTGAGCAAAAACAAGTCCTCTATTTTTTTTCTCTTCGTAGGTTTTTGATTCTAGACATCAGGCTCTTCTTTGGTTTATTGGTTTTACATAAGGAAGATTTCATTTTAAATATTTGGGAGTTCTTATTATTTCTAGAAGATTGAAGATTGCTAATTTTGACGACTTGATGGCTAAAGTTCAATCCATATTAGAGGGATGGCAAGCCCGATTGTTATCCAATGTGGCGCTTTTGATTCTTATTAGGCATGTGCTCCAAAGTATTCCTATACATAGCCTTTCAATCTTAAGGACGCCTAAAGTTGTGATTGAGAAACTTCAAAGAATCATCAATACCTTTTTTTGGGGTGTTAAAGATGGCAAAGCTAAGAAAAAATGGTGTTCTTGGGTAGATCTTTGTAAGCCTGTCTCGAAAGGTGGGTTGGGAATTCGCAGCCTCCATGAAGTGCAGTCTTCTCTCCACATGAAGTTAGCTTGAAACTTTTTGCAAGGTATTTCTCTTTGGTCCAATTTTTTTCTTGCTAAATATGTTGGTGATAGATATATCTCTATGATGGATCCAAAGAAAGGGTCTCTTTTTTGGAAGATGATTTTGCATATTATTCCTTTAGTACAAGCTAATTCTAAATGGAAAGTTTTGGAGGGCAAACTCCATTTTTGGCATGATTAGTGGGCTAATGATGGCCCTCTTTGCGACATTATTCAGATTTCCGATATGCCGAACCTTAGATTGGAAGACTGCAAATCTGGGATGGGTTGGAATATGGAGCTTCTTACTCGGTTAGTTGGCCATCAGAAAGCTGATGAACTTATTTTGCATTTGGGTCGAGTTACTAATGGGAAGGATGTTCTAATTTGGATCCCTAATGCTGACAGGCATTTCTCTACTAAAAGTGCGTGGAATTGTATTTGCACGAGGGGCCTAGATTTCCCTTGGGCAAAATGGGTTTGGCATCCTGCTCTTCCCAAAAAAATGTCGATTACTACGTGGAAGGCCATACATGATTGTCTTCCTGTGGATGACAGAATCTGCATAATAGGTATTCCTATTGCTTCCTGATGTGATTGCTGTTCAAATTCTAAGTATGAAGATCTTAACCACAGTCTTGCGAGTGGAGATTTTGTTGAAAAAATTTGGCGTATATGTTCGGTGGTTCTTGGAGTTCCTTGGAGGGAAGGTTGTTCTTGGAGACAACAGGTGGAGTGTTGGTATAGCCAGGCAAAAAATTCTACTCGCCTTGGTCAATTGTTGGGTCTTCTTCCGGCCATTTTGACTTGGCGATTATGGGGGCTTCGTTGGAAGGCTATGATGGAAGGTTTGATGGAATCGGTTCAAACAGTTTGGTGTTCTATCAAATATTGGGTCTCTTGGACTGCATTAAAGCTTAAGGATGTTAACTTGCTCACTCGGCATGATGAAGGTATTTTACAATGTTTTAATATGCCAATAAATGTCATGAGGAATGAGTTCATTATTCCAGCCAAATGGAAGCTTCCTTAGCAAGGTTGGGTTAAATTGAATGTGGATGGTTATTCTCTTGGTAATCGGGTCCTTTGGATGTGGGAGACATTATTCGGGATGAGAAAGGTGAGCTTCTTTGCGGGTTTGCAGTTGACACTGGGCACAATTCTTATAACTATGCAGAGTTGATGGGTTTACTACATGGGCTTTGGCACATTGGCTTGATGGTTGTTTTATCTGTGAAAATTAAATTTGACTCTATGTTAGTGCTTAATTGGTTGCGGAATTTGAGATGTGGCCTATAGTACATGGAAGATTATTGTGATGAAATTCAGAGTCGTCTAGCTAGGCTTTAAGTTTCTCTTGTTCACTGTTATAGAGAATGTAATTTGGTTGCTGATGGCTTTGCTAAAATGGGTGCTAATGGTCAAACTGGTTCATGATTTTATCTATCTGAGTTGCCTGCTCACATTAAAGGTAATATCCGGCTAGACAGAGGAGGCTTTCCTTATATATGGAAAACTCGAAGACGTTGATAATGTGTTTTGGACGTTAACTTTATCTCCAGGTATGTCTCTCTTTTGCACTCAGTTAATACTTTTTTTACTCTATGTTAGTGCAGGTCGTTTCTTGCATGTTGTCACTTGGCAGTTTTCTTTTTCTTTGCTTTCTTAGTGCAATTGTATTGTGGTTGAGTTTCAAGTTTTTTAAAGCCTGGGTTTTGGTTTTATCTTATATCCCTCAGGCCTCGGGTTGTAACTACGGTATTCCTCCGCCACAAGTAAGGGCCTATTAATAAAATTGAGACGAATCTGCTATGTGGGTGGCTTCCAGCTCTTCTTCTTCAAAAAAAAAAAAAAAAAGAAATTAAAATTAGGGGTGTAACGGTATGCATCGGTTTTATATTTTTTAAAACCGATTACGCACCAATTATCCTTCTAAACAGGTACCTTCAGTTTTACTAGTTCCAGTTTAGTCTGATTTTTTGGTTTTAATAGTATTAGTATATATATTAGTATTAGATATAGTAATTAGAATAACTATATATTAGTATTTGTTATAGTAATTTTAAAGTATTATAACTGTATCATTGATAGTGATGATATTAGTATTACTATATTATTATTTCATATATAATTATTTAGTATAGTGATATATAGTAATTTGTATATAGATTTAAAATATATTACTAATAGTAATATAGTATTAGACTGTTAGTATTATGCCATAAAATGTGAATTGTAATCAATATACATTATATACTAATGTATATTAGTATTTCTAATTTACTAATGTACTTATAAAAAAAAATATATTGAGAACTTATTAGACCATAAAATGTTATTAATATATTTATTTTATGATTAAAACATATGATCAAATAAATTTTCATGTTTAAAATTAAAATTATGTTATAAATTATAATAACATTATCTTATATATAATTATAATTTATATTATTATATATAATAAAAAAATATTTTATATAATATTAAAAAAATTAATTTAAAATATATAATATAGCAAATCGGTTCGGTCTGGTCCAAAAAAGCATAGAATTTAAACCGGACCGGTACTGGCCAGTTTTGGAACTGGGGAAACCGGTCATTCAGGCCGATCTGATCCGATTTTCCTATTAATTTTTACACCAACTTAAAATAGATTCGTTCAAAAAAAAAAAAAAGAGTTAAAATAGATAAGAAAATTAGATATGCGTAAAACATGTTACAAACCTAATGGTTAAATTTTAAAAGAACGGAATTTTAAAAAGACAAATATTGTCATTGTTTATAAGCATTTTCTCATAATCTTTTGGACATCTTTTTATCACGAAAAATACTTGATATATATAAATATTATAAAAATTAATTTATGAGCTAACATATTTTTATATGTGATGCTATATTGTAAGTCCACATTGTTAAGAAAATAAAACCCACAGCCATTCACACTAGCACAAATGAAGTAGAGCCTGCCATTCGCACTAGCACAAATGAAGCAGAGCACCTCACGGCAATTGAAGAAAAAGGCACACGGCAGATTCCAGGACCATCCAACGAATGCGCACACTACATATAGGGGAATATACTTGTACTAGAATAGTACCCTACTGAAATACATGTCACTAATCTAGGAGAAAAGTCTGGCGTGAAATTGTGTATAAATATACTCATGTAAATGCCAATGGCATCTTTGTGTGCGAGAATATTTTGCTTCATTAATATAATCTGCCCTTTGAGGCATTTCATCAAATAGCTTCTAGCTTATTTCTTTTATACTTTAATATGGTATCCAGAGACTAGTAAGACTCGTCGTCTTCCTTCCTATGGATTCTAGCATGTCTTTTGCGTCACCATCTCCACACCCACCTCCTCCTAGCAACACTACCATCCTAAAAAATGCTAGACATTTTGTTACCATTGATAACTATTTGTTATGGAAAGCTCAAATGGTTCATTTCTTTAAAGGAAACTAGTTTTATTCTTATGTGGATGGCACCTCATCTATGCCTCCCTCCATGATTAACAACCAACCTAATCCAGAACACAGCAAGTGGTGTTTAGTGATCAGTTAATTGTTTCGGCACTTAACTCCTCCATTTCTAAAACTATCTTGGCTCAGGTACTTGATGTACCACCTTCAGCGAGGTTTGAAGCACTCTGCAAGGGCTCTTCACAACTCCATCGTCGGCACATATTATGCAAATGCAATTTCAGTTGGCAACCCTCAAGAAGGGATCTGAGAGCATCACTAAGTATTACCACAAAGCCAAAATTCTTGCATCTTCTTTAAGTGACGCAGGTCAACCTTTATCCCCTACTGAGTTTTCGGTTTATCTTCTAGTTGGCTTAGGTTCAGACTATGATTCTCTTGTCACTTCACACACTACACAGGCTGACCCTTTATTCCTACATCAAATTTATAGTTTTTCTTAAATCGTGAATCTCGCCTGGCTTATCAATCTCATACACTTTTATTTGGTAACCCACTGTCTGCTAATCTTACGGTTGCCAAATAGCCTTCCTCCTCATTTTCTCCTTCCAACAACAAAGGTAGGGGTGGTTGTATGTCTCGTGGGCGTGGTCGTGGGGCAGGATGAGGCTCTCCATATTTTTTCTCTAGTCAAAATGATTCCAAACCACATTACCAAGTCTGGAATAAGCCTGGCCACTCAGCTTTGACATGTTACCATAGGTTTAATCATGCTTATCAAGCTCCCACTCCTTCATTACTCTCGGATAATCTCACTACTGCTTCTGTCTCACTTACTTTTACTCACTGGTTTTAGATAGTGTAGTTACAAACCATTTCACAAGAGATCTTCACAATTTCAACTTGGACTCTATGTCTTATCAAGGCTTGGATCAAGTCAACATTGGAGACGGCTCTTCCATTCCCATTCAACATATTGGTTTGTCTCATCCAAATTTTTTCTCTAATCGAAATGATTCCAGACCACATTGCCAAGTCTGTAATAAGTCCAGCCACTCAGCTTTGACATGTTACCATAGGTTTAATTTTGCCTATCAAGCTCCCACTCCTCCATCACTCTCGGCTAATCTCACTACTGCTCATACTGCTCCTGTCTCACCTACTTTTACTCACTGGTTTCCAAATAGTGCAACTATGAACCATTTCATAGGTGATCTTCACAATCTCAACTTGGACTTCGTGTCTTATCAAATTAGGTGATTACCAATTCCTTAGAGTGTTTGAGTCTGCATGTTGGGCAAATTTTTGCCCATTTAATAAACATAAAATGGATCAACGATCCAAAATGTGTGTTTTTATGGGCTATAATCCCGATCACAAAGGGTATTGTTGCCTTCATCCCTCCTTGGGCCGAACTTGCATCTCTAGGCATGTCCGATTTAATGAAACCCATTTTCCTTTTAAAACATTGGCTTAGGATAATTCTCAGCTGGCATCTTGGCCTGGCCTCAATGCCTCTGGGCCACTCACTTCTCTCACTTTTGGCTTAATTTTTCCTATTCCTCTACCTGCACCTGCCACTCATTTACCCAGCCTAGCCTCTCACTCTGACCTAGCTCATATTCAGCAACCCTCATGTAGTCTCAATAACTCATCATACCCATTGACTAGCCCAAATCACTCATGCGGTCCACTTCCCTCACCAAGGCCATTAACTAGTCCAACTTCAACATCCTCGGCTTTGATAACTGCTTCTTCCCCAACGTTGAACCCTAATCTTACAGAAGCCTTCTCTCCACCCAATCAACTCGGGCATCATTCCCATCCAATTATCACTAGACTAAAACACAATATATGTTGTCTTCGGGCTAAAAAAGATGGCACAATTATCTAGCCTTCTTCCAAACATTCATTATCTCTCAGCGAATCATCCCGTGTCCTTGTACCTAAAGAACCCAACAATTACATTGAAGTGGCTAAGTATTCCGAATGGAGATATGCAATGAAGCTCAAATTTCAAGCTTTATTGCATAACTTCACTTGGGAACTTATTCCACCATCTCATTCCTTCAATATTTTGGGTTTGAAATGGGTTCTCAAAACCAAATGCAGAGCTAATGGATCTCTTGAACGGTGCAAGGCACGCCTTGTTGCTAAGGGATTTCATCAACAACTGAGGGTAGATTATACAAAAACTTTTTATCCGGTGGTAAAACCAGTGACAATCCACATCATCCTCTCCATAGTTGTATCTTCCAACTGGCATCTTCATCAACTGGACGTCCAGAATGCTTTCCATCGCGATAACCTAGAAGAGGCAGTTTATATACATCAACCTCCTGGATTTATTCGTTTCGAATTTCCTACACATGTTTGTAAGCTCAAAAGGGCCATATATGGCCTTAAATAGGCACCACTAGCCTAATTCTCCAAGCTAAGTATACACAGCTCATTTCTCTCGGCTTTCATGAATCTAAGTTAGATATCTCTCTATTTGTATTTCAAAATTTAGCACAGGTTATGTTTGTTCTTATTTATATAGATGACATCATAGTCACTGGTTCTGATTCCCAACTTATTTCTGATTTTATTCTTGCTCTCGCTAAACACTTTCCTGTCAAAGATTTAGGGCATTTGCATTTTTTCTTGGGCATAGAAGTTCACCGGAATCATCAATGTTTATTTTTTATTCAATCCAAGTATATTTTTGATATGCTCTAGTGTACTAATATGCATCAAGCTAAGCCAATTTCAACTTCCATGTAAACTTCTGCTAAACTTACATTGGTTGATGGCTCATCTTTCGAGGATCCACAACTCTATCATAGTATAGTAGGAAGTTTACAATACTTAGCTTTACTCGTCCATATATTTCATTTTCTGTTAATAAAATCTGCCAATTTATGTATTGTCCAAAAAATTCTCACTGGCAAGCTGTCAAGTGTATAATACGCTACTTACATCTTACCTCACTCATGGGCCTTTATTTTTCCAATCAATCATCTCATAGCATTTCAGCCTACTCTGATGTTGACTAGGCTGGCTGTTCTGATGACAAGAAATCTACAGGTGGGGTTTGTGTATTCTTTGGTTCGCATTTGGTTTTATGGGCTAAAAAAAAAGGGTAGCTCGGTCATCAACCAAGGCTGACTATAAGGGTGTGGCCAACACGGCATGTGAGATAATTTGGATTCCGTCTCTTTTAAGCGAACTTGGATTTTTTTTTTTCACAGAAACCCCCAACACTTCGGTGTGACAGCTTTGGGGCCACATATCTCTCAGTTAATCCAGTTTTGCATTCCCGTACAAAACATGTGGAATTGGATTATTATTTTGTCAGGGAACGGGTTGCATCCAAGTCTCTTATTGTATCGTTTGTTTCGAGCAAATATTAAGTCACTAATATATTAACTAAACCACTTTCCTCGACAATATTTACATTGCTTCAATCAATCCTTACTCTCACACCAGTGCTGCTTGACTCAAAGGGGCTATTAAGGAAATAAAACCTACTGCCATTCGCACCAGCACAAATGAAGCAGAGCATCTCACGACAATTGAAGAATACAGCACACGGCAGACTCTAGAAGCATCCAGCGAATGCACGCACTACATATAGGGGAATATTCTTGTACCAGAATAGTACCCTGCTGAAATATGTGTCCTTAGTCTAGGAGAAAATTCTGCTATGGAATTGTGTATAAATATACCCATGTAAATGCCAATGGCATCTATGTGTGCGAGAATACTCTGCTTCATTAATATAATCTGCCCTTTGAGGCATTTCATCAAATAGCTTCCAACTTTTTTCTGTTATACTTTAATACATATTAGTTTATAAGCTTATTATCAATCTAAATAAAAAAATGATGAGGGTGATGATTCAATGAATATCATTTTTTAATTACAAAATGAGTGAGGTCCCGTTTGAGAAATTCCATCTCATCTCAATATTCAAATATTACTCAAATAAAAATAATTTTGAAAATTTCAAATTTTGAAAATTTTCATCTAATTATTACTTAATCATTATAAAATTTTCAAACTTTTACACAAAACACAAAAAAATTGAACTTTTTTAAATCCCAAAATAAAAATTATATTCTAACAATATTTTAACTTTATAATTTTTTATTCAATTTTTTCTCTTTCATTTATCAAAATTTCATAAAATATTCAATTTCAAACTATTTTATTACCATTCACAATTTTTTTTTTATATCATCTTATTGCAACATTTAAATGAGACTGTTCTTTTTTGGTGGGGGCTTTTTAGTTTGTGAACGCAGTCCAATTGTTAAGCAAACGAATAACATAAATAAAACTTGTATACGTTCGAAATTGATCGTCAAGTGACCTTTTAACAATTTGGAGATCTGGTTACCTACAAAAAGAAGAGTAAGAAGAAGAATCCAATCCGCAGGTCTACAGTTTGAATATATAAAAGGAGCAGATGATGTATGAATTAAGTTAATTTGAAAGAAAGCTAGCTAGCTCTAATAAGAAAATTAATGTTATGGACCACCTTCCAAAAATTAATAATGATCATTAGTTGATCAACATTCAAACAATATTATTTATCATTAATTCAACGTTGGGTGGATCAGAAATTAGGAATATTGCAACCATAATGTACACTATACAACTAATTAATTAATAAAGATCAGCTCCCATCATCTTGCTAATTCCTACCTACCCGGCCGGCCCTGGCCTTGATCACTACCAGATCAAATATGACCATTTGCGCGTCTGTTTTATAGGCGGTGATTACAATTTTGTTGCAAAGAGTCCATTTCAAAACATATGCATAAGCAGAATTATTATTATTTTTAATCCAGAGAAATGCTTTAATTACAAAAAATCTGATAAAAATTACAACATGACTTGACGTGTTATATTAGATTGTAAGGTATTTATTTTTATTATAAAATAAATCTAATATATTATATCTAATCACGTTAATTTATAAGTTTATTATATTTATCTTTAATCAGTAAATAAACCTATATATTTCAATTCAAATTAAACCGAATTAATTGCTTAGAGCCGGCCTACTACAAATCGAATAAATGCTGCATGCTTGACAAACGATCGATCATAGTATGCACAACTTATTGAACCCAGCTAACATCATAATTAGTAGCTAGCTATATCTAGCTCCGGTCCACTGAGACTTTCTGAATCTTGTTGCACCCTTTTTTTTTTTTTTGAGAAAGAATAATCTTGTCGCTGTACCTAACAATATTGATGATCCCCACCTAATATTGATCACAATTTATGTGGAATTTTATTATGTGCACTATTTTCATTAATTTGCTGATCGTAGAGATCATGATCAATCGTACTGTAAAATTTGGGTATGTATGTAATATCATGTTTGGAATGTATGAAAATTTTGTGTACTCTCAGATCGCTCTCTGTGATCTGTGGGAAAAGTTGACCTAGCCAACACTTGTCTGCTCCTCCGATTGAAAATTTCATGCATGGATTTTCGAGGAACAAAACATGAGTTGAAAGGGCCGTTCCTGGCAAGCACGTATATATAAATAAATCTGTATCGATCTGAGATGGCAGTTATCAATGTTATTATCGAGGGATCGTTGTTTCACTCTCTCCAGCAGCTCATGAAGTAGTACTGCTGCTTCATTTGCAGGAGTTAGTACTATTGCAACAAAACCAAAAGAAACATGAAATTCGGGAAGGAATTCACGGCACAGATGGTGCCCGAATGGCAAAAAGCATACATGGATTATGGAAACCTCAAAACCTTGTTGAAGGACATCCTACGCTTCAAGCAAAGAAAGCAGCCACCGGCCTGCAGTACCCTGGCCGGCCTAAAGCGAAAGCTCACACTTTACAGAGCTTTTAGCGGCCTTACCCAAAGATCCAACAACCACCCCACGAGCCCATCCACTCCTGATGACATTGAAAGCCATGCCATTCTCGTCAACTCAGTGAACCGAGATGGCTCCCAAAGCTATCAGACTACGTTTCTAATGTCCGACGACGAAGGGGGAGAGTACGAGTTGGTTTACTTCAGGAGGCTTGACGATGAATTCAATAAAGTGGACAAGTTTTACAGGTCTAAGGTGGAGGAGGTGATGAATGAAGCCAATCTGCTGAATAAGCAAATGGATGCTTTCATTGCCTTTAGAATAAAAGTGGAGAATCCTCAAGGTTGGTTTGATAGATCAGTAGAGATGACTCGTCTTGCTTCAGATGTTGCAGCTTCTGCAGCTGCATTGTCGGCTTCAACACCGAGAGGGGTCAGAGCAAGCAGCAGTAAGTTTTGTAAATTTTATATATATATATATATATATTAATTATATGGTGGTATAGTGCAGTTTTTCTCTTTTTGGAGTGTGATCAGTACGTAGAAATTGAAAGCATTTCTCGTACTTTTAGCTGAAACATAAAGAGTAAAAGTTTGATTCCAATTACGCAGGAAGAGTCCTTCCTATGTCCATGGATGTGATTGAAGAGGCCGGTGGATCGAGTAGCCATGGACAAGCAGATGAATCCAGTGATCATCAGGATAAAGATCATGATCATGACGAACTGGAGACCTTTAAAGTTGTCCACCGAAAGGTTCAAGCAAAGAAGCCGAATAGCATCAAGCCGTCCAGTAGTAGACCAGCTCCTCTAGAAGTACTTAATCGTGTGAAAATAAACAACACACTGGAGACTCCCCGTTCCACCATTAAGAGCTTCCTCCGTTATCCTATGCAGACAGAGCTGAATTTCAGCAGGGCAAATTTGAAGAAAGTTGAACAACTACTCAAGCGGGCTTTTGTTGAATTTTACCAGAAGCTACGGCTTCTAAAAAGCTATAGGTAATCGATATTAATGCTAGTTTATTAAGATCTGGCTGGCTTTTCTTGTTTTTCCTTTCATTTATGCAGTAAGCTGTGGAATATTTTTCTCTGAATATTGATACTAATTAATTGCAGCTTCTTGAATACGCTGGCATTTTCAAAGATCATGAAGAAATATGATAAAGTACCATCTAATTCCCTCGATCCGGCCCCCAAATAAGCAAACTTATTTTCCAATTCATGAGCGTTATCATGAATCATGCATATTTTGTCTCAAATTTTAGCCAATTTACTGGCAAGCTTATAATAATTAGAACGGCAAAGAAAATGGAAAAACTATTTGATAACCATGCAATTGTATATCGTAAAAGATGAAGCTAATTAATTACAAGCTTATAATAGTTAATTATTTGTAATTAACATTGCAGATCACTTCAAGAGATGCATCAAAATCTTACATGAAAATGGTGGATAGCTCCTTCCTCGGCAGCTCTGATGAGGTGAGATCGATCATTTATAGTTTAATCGGCCCAGCTAGGTGAAGTGCATGAAATTAATTAAGAGGAAATCAAGGTCGACCGGCTCAGAGCTTTAGGTTTCGCATGCGAAAATGGGGGTGCTAGCTACTAATTGCTTAATTAATTTGTCCAATATTGCATTAATTAATGTCATTTCTATATATTCTGATATATGTACGTATAAGCTGCCGTTTGCCAATCGCAGGTTACCAAGCTTTTGGAAAGGACTGAAGCTACATTCATCAAGCATTTCTCCAACTCTAACCGCATTAGAGCCATGAACATCTTAAGACCCAAGGCAAAGAGAGAAAGACATCGGATAACATTTTCCATGGGTACGTAAGATCTTTGAATATCATCGATCGATATGAACAAAATCACCCTTAATTTGGATGGATATCATGCCCGGTCATCATGATTAATGGAAAACTTTAATTCAGGTTTTTTGGCTGGAGGCACAGCAGCTCTGATATTATCTCTTATTTTAATTATACGTGCTCGCAAAATCATGTCTAAGGAAGGGGCGACTCGTTACATGGATAACATGTTTCCTCTATATAGGTGACTTCATTTCTCTCTATATTATATGCCTAATATGTATTTATATATACATCTGATCCGCTCCAACAAATTTATTAAGAACTATGCGCATGCATGATAATCCTACATCTTTGTTTATGCATTGATATATAATGTTAATCATTAATTATCCCAAAGATTTAATCGGATAGAAATAGACAGATTTAATTATTTAAATTACATTTTAATACTCCTTTACGGGTGGACCAAAACTCCTCATTAATAAGCGGGTTCATTCCGTAAATTATTTAATTAAATGAGAACTAAGATCATCAAATGAGGAATTATAATTATGATTAGAACTTAATTAGGATCACTACTTCGACAGCATGCATATGAAAAATTAAAGAGATGGGAGAAGAGAGAAAAATTGTGTCGAGATTAAGTTGGGTTTGGGTGTTGAGATATGTTGTGAATAGTAGTGAAAAAGTTCATTCCGTAAAGTATTTAATTAAATGAGAATTAAGATCATCAAATGAGGAATTATAATTATGATTAGAACTTAATTAGGATCACTACTTCGACAGCATGCATATGAAAAATTAAAGAGATGGGAGAAGAGAGAAAAATTGTGTCGAGATTAAGTTGGGTTTGGGTGTTGAGAAGTGTTGAGGTATGTTGTGAATAGTAGTAAAAAAGTAAGTGAAAAGTAATAATAGAACGTTGAATAGTAGTAAAAAATAATGAATAATAGTAAAAAATAAGTGAAAAGTAATAAATAATAAAATAATAAATAGTAATGAAGCATATTGAGAAGTGTTGAGATACTCTCAATAGGCAAATACAGTGGGATTAGGGTATATATTAAGCCATTTGACTTTGACAAGTTTTGAGCTATGGCCTATCATTAACTTACATAAACTCTTATCCCACAAGCAGCTTGGAATTAATTAGCTCTATGAAAATTTATGCCCTGGTTCACATGAAGACCCAGGGCATAGGTTTAATATGCATGCTATGATGAGAAGAAACTAGCTTTTAAAAATAAATAAAATAAAATAAAAGATTGAGATGAACACGCGTGCATGCTTTCTATATTTCCAAGAAAGAGCTGGAAATTAAAAACTTTCTTGTATTACAATGTTTTAAGAGAAAAGATAGTTCTAGTCGTGAGTATGCAAGTACCGCACAATCATTTTGAAGAAAATTAATAAGTATGAGACTCACATAAAAAGAAAATTAATTTTTTAATAATAGATCTCACTCTTTTTCAAAACGACTGATACGTACTTCACGACTATATATAACATTACTCATGTTTTGAACTTCCTCGCTCCCACAGCTTGTTTGGCTTCATAGTTCTTCACACGATACTGTATGCTACGAACATATACTTCTGGAGGCGGTACCGAGTCAACTATTCCTTCATATTCGAATTCAAGCAAGGAACCGAGTTGGGCTACCGACAAGTTCTCCTTCTCAGCTTCGGTCTTGCAGTACTAGCCCTAGCTAGTGTTCTCTTAAACCTTAACATGGAAATGGACCCAAAAACGAAAGCTTACGAAGGATTGACTGAACTGTTGCCTCTTGGCTTAGTTCTTGTAAGATCAGCATATATATTGAACTTTAATTACCTAATTTTTTCCCATCTAAATTCTGAATACACACACACACAGAGAATTAATTTATCCTCTCTTTCTGATCTCATGTAGTTTGTAGTTATCATATTTTTCTGCCCATTCAACATCATGTACCGCTCAAGTCGTTTCTTCTTCCTCACACGTCTCTTTCACTGTATCTGTGCTCCTTTGTACAAGGTACGTATTGTCATCGACAACTGATTATGATGCAAGAGTACTTTAATGACATTGAATTGAGGTGGGCGTTTATAAAAGTTTGGGAGTTTCTTTATACGACAGGTCACACTCCCAGATTTCTTCTTGGCAGATCAGCTTACTAGTCAGGTGCAAGCCTTTAGAAGTTTGGAGTTCTACATATGCTACTACGTTTGGGGAGACTACAAGCACAGAGAAAACACTTGCAAAGACAGCGACATATACAAAGCTTTCTTCTACATTGTTGCAGTGATTCCATACTGGTCTCGACTCCTTCAGGTACCCAACTCACTATTGGAGAATATCAATCAAATTGTTAAATTCATCCATTCCTTACGGCTTAGAATTTTTAGATAAATGATTATTCAATATTGTTAAGAACTCAATCCTTTGTATTTTCGTAACTTAACTTTTACATTGAGAATGGCCAAAATAAATAGATACAAGAACAAATCTATCTAAGGTAACTAACTGAGTCTGGTATAAATTTACAATTACAAAAGTAAAAGCTAATTTATCCTAAAATCATGGTGTTAAATAAATGGAGGAGATCTTTGCTTGCTTTATGGAAGTGATCTGTCAATACTCCCCCTCAAGTTGGCGCATGGAGATTCATAATGTCCAACTTGCATAAAAAATGGTGAAAGAGATCATGGCCCAATGCTTTGGTGAAGATGTCAGCAACTTGCTCATGAGAGCTAGTGTGATCAGCGGTAAGGAGTCTAGACTGAATTTTATCATGAACAAGATGACAATCAATCTCAATATGTTTAATGCGCTTATGAAACACAAGATTGTGAGTAATGTGTAAAGCAGATTGATTGTCACAATAGAGGCTGATAGGCTTGGGATGAGAGACACCAAGATTAGTGAGGAGCTGTTTTAACCAAGTGAGTTCACAGGTGGTGACGGCCATGGCACGATATTCAGCTTCAGCGGAGGACCGGGCCACGCTAGTCTGTTTTTTGTATGGCAAGAAACGGGACTGGAGCCAAGCTGAACAAAATAGCCTATGGTGGAGCGACGAGTGGTGGGGCAACTAGCCCAATTGGAATTAGTATAGGCAGTAACATGAAGAGTGTTAGAGGAGGGGAAGAAAATGCCTTGTCTGGGACTGCCTTTGAGGTAACGAAGAACTCGAGTGGCAGCCTGCATGTGAGGAGCACGAGGAGCATGCATGAATTGACTGAGAATGTTCACTACAAAAACAATGTCAGGAAGAGTAATAGTCAAGTATATGAGATGGCCAAAAAGTCTATGATAAGGAGAAGGATCTGAAAGGAGAGAGCCGTTGTGATCGGTGAGCTTCAAGTTTTGTTTCATGGGGAAGGAAGCGGCCCGAGCACTAAGTTGTCCACTATCAGATAAGATATCAAGAGCATATTTGCGTTGGTTGAGAAAGATGCCTTGAGATTCTCGAGCAACTTCGAGACCAAGAAAATATTTGAGAGGACCGAGATCTTTGGTTTTGAAGTGTGTGGAGAGAACACATTTGAAGACCTCAATTTGGGAGCGATCACTGCCGGCCACCAAAATATCGTCGACATATACAAGAACAAGAGTGACACTGGTAGAAGTAACCAAGGTGAATAAAGAATGATTCGCCTGAGATTGAAAAAAACCTACATCAAGAAGCACAGTAGTTAGTTTAAAAACCAGTTGCGGGAGGCTTGTTTGAGGCTGTAAAGGGATTTGCTGAGGCGACAGACGCAAGTCTCTCCTTTCGAACAATAGCCGGGAGGAGGAGTCATGTAGACTTCCTCATGAAGGTCGCCATGTAAGAAGGCGTTATTGACATTAAGTTGGTGAATGATCCACTGGCGAGAAGCAACAACAACCAATAAACACCAAACAGTAGTCATTTTGGCAACAGGAGCAAAAGTCTCATGGTAGTCGAGGCCTTCAACTTAAGTATAGCCTTTGGAAACTAACTAAGCTTTGTATCTTTCGACGGAACCATCTGCTTTAAGTTTGGTTTTGAACACCCATTTCAGCCAATGGGTTTCTTTTCAGGGGGAAGAGGCTTAAGCGTCCAGGTGGAATTAGCTTCAAGAGCATGAAGTTCTGCAGACATGGTGTCTTGCCAATGGGCATGACGAGTAGCAGTTGAATAAGAGGTAGGGTCAGCAGAAACAGTGAGAGCATTTTAAAAAATAAGATGAGAATGGGAGAAACGAGAATAAGAAAGAAAAGCAGATAGGGGGTGAGCAGTACCTGAGGTCGATGTAGCAAGTGAGGATGTAGTGGACTCGGTGTGTATGGTCGGGTATATATAGTTCTGAAGTATGCGGGTCGAGTAGTGGTGCGACGAGGACGAGGAGGAGGAGGAGAGGGAGGAGGAAGAGAGGAGTCAGAATTATTAGAGGTAGGGGTAGAGGGTGGTAAGATGGGTTCAGGGACGGGGAGGGGAATAATAGGAAGAGGTGTAGGGGAAGGAATAGAAACATCCTGGAAAGGAAACTGATGTTCGTGGAAAGTGACATCATGAGAATAAAAAACAACCTGAGCGTCTAGATTATAGAGTTTGTATGCTTTATGAGTGTTAGGATAACCGAGGAAGATACATTTGGAGGCACGAGGGGAAAATTTTTCACGGGAAGCATAGAGAGTTTGGGCATAACAAAGGCAGCCAAAAACGCTTAAACGGGCATAGGTTGGAGGGATAGCGAAAAGAAGTTCAAAATGAGATTTATTTTGAAGAAGGTGACTGGGAGTGCAATTGATGATATAGGCAGCGGTGAGTACACATTCACCCCAAAATTTCAAGGGTAAGTGAGCTTGAAAGCGCAGACTACGAGCAACATTAAGGAGGTGCCGATGTTTACGTTCCGCAACACCGTTTTGTTGCAGAGTTTCGACACAAGTAAGTTCATGAAGGATGCCGTGATCATGAAGATAGTTTTGAAATTTGTGAGAAAGGAATTCTTGGCCATTATCAGTTCTAATAATTTTAACCATGGTTTGGAATTGATTTTTGATAAGAGAAAAAAATGCATGAGATAAGTGTATGCTTCAGATTTATAACGCATGAGATAGATCTAAGTAGTACGAGAGAAATCATCAACAATGATAAGAAAATAATGAGCACCACAACTAGAAGGAGTATGATAGCCACCCTAAAGATCGCAAAAAATTCTATTAAAAATCATAGTACTATTATTAGTAGAAACGGGAAAAGGGAGTCTAGTGTGCTTAGAATGAGCACAAATATCACAATCAGAGATAACACATGGATTATTGAAAAGACTAGGAATAACTAAGCGGGAAGGATGACCTAGGCGTTGGTGCCATAAGATCTTATTCACAGTAGTCTGAGTGGAAAAAGCAGTGATAGGTTGGGGCCGATATACATAAAGTTCATTGCAAAGCTCACTCACTCCAATAAGCCTCATCGACTGTGGGTCCTGAAAAGAAACAGTAGAAGAAGAAAAAGAAATAATGCAAGAATTAGTATTTGTGAGTTTGGGAACAGAAAGGAGATTAAATAAGCATTGAGGGACCAAAAAGACATTATGCAAAATGAGGTATTCGGCCAAATGACAAGTGCCGACACCCTCAATGGTTATGATATGCCCATTTGGTAAAGTGACTTTCTGGTCATAAAAGAGGGGAGATAGAGTAGAGAAGAGGCGTCGGTCATGGCATAAGTGATCAGTGGCACCACTATCCACCACCCAGTTGGAGCGGCTGTCAAAGGGAGGGGAAGAAGAGACTTTACCCATGAAGTTTGCAGAGGAAGGAGTTGGTTGAAGTAGATCAAGTAATTTTTGATACATATCATGGGTCAAACCAGGAAGTGGGGAAGCGGTGGGAACTTGATGAGCCATCGGCGCTGAGGTTGAAGGTGGTTTGCCGAGGAGAGACGGCCGCTACTTGCCACGGGTATCACGACCTACTGGGTACCCCGATTACATGCCAACAACGGTCATGGGAGTGACCCATTTTGTTGCAGACGGTGCATTGCAGGGGCTGTTTCGTGGGTCCATCGGAGTGAGCAGTAAGGATGTGGGCATCCGTTGGTGGTTGCCTGAGGTGGAGAAGACGTTGCTGCTTTTCCAGAAAAAGAATGGAAAAGATTTTTGTGATGGGGGGAAGGGTTTCCATGGCTAAGATTTGGGTTCTGAGTTGGGAAAAAGAGTCATTGAGGCCAAGAAGAAATTGGTAAACTCTCTCATCTTCAGCTTGTTGCTGCAATTGTTTGAGGTTGTTGGTTTGCTGTAAGTGATTGAGTTCACCCCAAATTTGCTTGATTTGATTGTAATAATCATGGACAAAATGATTGTGTTGCTGCAGGGAAGATAACTCACTCTTGAGATGGTAAATCCTGTCATTGTTTTCGTGGCAAAATCTGGACTGGAGATCGAGTCATACGGCTCGGGGATCAGTATGAAACTCAAGGGAGTTGACTATGGAGGGATTGATGGAATTTAGGAGACAGGTAAGAACCATGTCTTTAGTTTGGTTCCATTGTCTATATTCTGGGGAGGTAGTTTCGAGTGGGATAAGAGTGTCATTGACAAAAACTAGTTTGTTTTTGGCGTTAAGAGCACAGGTCATGGCTTTTTGCCATTTGGAAAAATTGTCACCTATGAGAAGGCCGGAAACAAGGATGAGGCTAGGAGAGTCACAGGGATGGAAGATACATGGAAAGAGGATAGTGGAAGAGGAAGAAGAAGAGGCCATGGGGGTCTCGGGTATGTAGGGATCGTGTTTAGGCTGATACCATGTTAAGAACTCAATCCTTTGTATTTCTGTAACTTAAATTTTACATTGAGAATAGTCAAAATAAATAAATACAAGAACAGATCTATCTAAGGTAACTAACTGAGTATGGTATGATATTTTATTTTATTTATTTATTTTTTTTTATGGAAGAGTATGGTATGAATTTACAATTATAAAAATAACGGCAAATTTATCCTAAAATCATGGTGTTAAATAAATGGAGGAGATCTTTGCTTGATTTATGGAAGTGATCTGTCAATAAATATTATAGTATTGGTCTTGAATTTGATCTTCTCCAATTAAAATATCAAGTTCGATCCTCTCCTAATAGATGGGTCCGCGTACCTTACGGCTTGCACGCAAGGCGGAGTCGGGTTTAACTTTTGAGACGCGCGAGGGCTTTAACCTTTCGCTGCAACTCGAAATGATTATTAATATTGTATGCACTTGTTCCTTTCTCTTTGTCAGTGCCTCCGTCGCCTATGCGAAGAGAAAGATGCTATGCAAGGATACAACGGGCTGAAATATTTTCTTACAATTGTGGCCGTTTGCATGAGAACAGCTTCCAGTCTCGACAAGAAATCATCGGGTTGGAAGACACTAGCATGGGTTTTCTCAGCCATTGCATCAATTATCAGTACATATTGGGACCTTGTCTTCGACTGGGGACTCCTGCAACGGCAATCCAAGAACCGCTGGTTGAGAGACAAGCTTCTGATCCCTCACAGAAGTGTCTATTTTGGAGCCATGGTGAGTAATTAAACGACTTCAGTACATACGGAGATCAGTTTTCATCAGCATCCGGCGGCAGTACTCACAATTTTTTTGAGTTCATGGCAATATATGCAGGTGTTGAATGTCCTCCTCAGGTTTGCCTGGTTGAGAACTGTTTTGGGTTTCGAGCTATCTTTCTTGCATCCAGAATCTTTAATCACCGTTTTAGCCAGCCTAGAAATCATTCGTCGTGGAATTTGGAATTTCTTCAGGTAACCAAGCGCTCTACTTTATACTTGTTGAGATCACTTTTGTGTAAATATATTTTGTTCTCGATTTTTCTGGTGATTTACAACATGATCAGGTTGGAGAATGAGCACTTGAACAATGTTGGCAAGTACCGTGCATTCAAGTCTGTTCCTCTACCCTTCAACTATGATGAAAACGAAGACGAGGATGATCATGATGAATAGGATTTAATTAATTAGGAAGGAAGTACGCACGAGCTGTAGTACTGGAAACGAATAAAAGGAGAGAGAAGAGAATATATGAACTTTCTTCGACGAAATTAAAATGCTAGTATGTAATTTTTTCATATATTTAATTTTTTTAAATATTTTTTTATTTAATAATTAAGAAAGTGAATTTTAATATATTAATGTATTTTTTTAAATATTTAAATACGTTAAAAAAATGTAAAAAAGAAAAAAAATAAAATAAAAAGGAAAGTTTATACTAATATTGCACACTTCCAGTGATCAAATCTAAGAGGCAAACTAGCACCTCCCGTTTATATAAATTCCCTTTTTATCTTTTTGGAAGAAGGAGGTTTTGCTGCACGGGGGGGCACTGCAGCCACTGCTCCCCGTTAGTTCAAAAGTGTGTTTTTTTATTTTTACTTTTTTTAATGTAAAAAAATAAAAAAAAATTAAAAACGGTAGATTCAGCGGATGTGGGAGCGGTGGGTTATAGCATTTTCTTTTGCTGGACATGATCATGTTATTATCACATTATTTTTTGGGTCCGCATTAATCTTTGTGTATGAAGGCCGTCCACCTGAGTCTTATACGTACAATGATGTATTAAATTCGATTTCCTCGATCATCAGGGAATTTTACATAGAAAATCACCGCAGTAGTGATATAATGATATTGCCAAACTGTTAGCTAGCTAGCGTGACAGGAATTGCTTTTTAAATTTGTGAGAGAAATAAATTTAAAACGCGAGCAATTTCATATTTATTATAAAAATGCTATTTTGACGCTTCATTTTGACACTTATTGTATTTTATTTTTTTATTTAATAATTAAGGAAGTGACTATTAGTTTATTAATATTTTTTTTATATTTTTAAAAATATTTTAAAATGATAAAAAAATATGAATAAAAAAATTTTAAAAATAAATGATAGAATGATTTTAATCTAATCGTAATATGCAGCGATTAAATGCAGGTAGCAAAATAGTACCGTTTATTTGTTATAGTATACCGTAGTTGGAGGGACACGTATTCAACCCTCGGCCTAACTCGCCTTTTAGAGGCCCACGAATGTGGAACCGCAAGCCCAATAAATATGAGATAAATGGACCATGGTCACATCAAAGGAACATTATAAATATTATTTCTCAATGGATGCTGGCAGTTTAATTTTTATTTTATTATGTATTTTTCTAACACTTAAATATTTTTTTTAAAAAAATTCATATATTCAAAAAATGCATCTTTAATCATTAAGTAAAAACAAAAAATCTATTGTCGGGATCCACCGTCGGAATGCCTATGTGGGTTTAGCATTTCTGTTTCTCTATATCTTAACTTTTTAACTACAATTTTCGATACCTCATTAACAAAAATATGCAGAAATATTACCCAATGATAAAAGAATAAGAAAACTTTATGTCCACGTAGAAGTAAAATACGAGAAATTATTAGAAAAAAAAAAGTTATTTTCATTCTAGAAGTCAAAATAAAAAATAAAATCACTCAGAAGCAAAAAGTTGACCCAAAAGCATAACAATACAAAAAGGAAAATTATTTGTCAAAACTACTAAGTTCAAGTAAAGTCGCGCACTAATCTGCGTATTAATACTGATTTCTTTATATTTAAGATTTAAACTATTATTTTTTTAATAAAATTTACTTTTTGATCAATCACATTAAATTGATATATATTAATGCACAATTATACTTATAACTAAAATTTTCCTATTTGCCATCATCCAAACGTTGACCCACGGCAGCTGGACTATAGTAAGGCATATTTTCGCATTGGCCCAGGAGTAGAATCTCGGCATGTTGCGTCTGAGCCCAGATCCAAGTAATTTTTTTTTTTTTAATCTAGCCCATCTAGGTTTGTCGAAGATCTATCTCGGCTGAAATGGATGCATACGTCGTCGTATTCTGCTTCAGTACTTTCATATTCATGGTCGGAAGAGAGTGGTGAAGAGAACGCGAAGCAGAGCAGCGAAAGAGGCAGCCATGTCTTTCATGAAAGGGGATTTGCTTACTCGAACCAGAAAGCTGGTAAAGGGCCTGGCCAAGGCTGAGCCCGTCTGGCTCAAAGCCATGGAACAGTTCGTCCCTCTCTCTCTCTCTCTCTCTCTCTCTCTCTCTCTCTCTCTATATGTGACTTTTGAAAGTCGTTCACGGCTAGTTCTAATTCATATGGTTGAATTCTGCGAGTTATAGGTTTTATGTTTACGTGGTTTTATTTTATATTATTCTGTGGTTCTATGATACAAAAATGTTGGGATTGGAAAGAATAGCAAGGAGCTTCTGAGCTCCCTGGGCTTCGTACGTTAAAGTTTCTTAATTTCTTGACCCATTGGCTCGTTATGGTTTCAAATCTGGCCAATCCAAATTCAGATTTGTGCCTTTTCATTTCTGCACTTGCTTAATTGATTGTTGGATGTCTGTTTGGGTATTTCTGTGCCGATTTAAATGTTTAATTACTAAAGAACACATTGGTGAATGATATAATAGATATAATAGAAGACTACTTGTCCTGAAGATATTCTGTTTACAGTCAAGTTTTGCAGTTTGACCTATTTCGGATTTTCATTCCTGAAATTTACAAACTTTGAATTGCGTCGCCGGGAACAATTTTATCCTTCCATCCACCAATTGTTTGTAATTGTGCTTCTACAACCTTCCGTCACTCAAATGTGTGATCCAATTCATGAAAAATAGACGTGATGATGGCATTGCTACCTTCTAAATTGTTCAATTGCAGTTTAAAAGTTAAAAATGAAACTCCATCTAAAGCTAAATCTCAAGGACCCATAATTGTATTTCAGCCCTTTGCTTATATACGTATATCAAATTAAGATTTTAGTTCCTGGAGTATGGCATCGTATTTCAATTTCGTAAATGTGATGATAAATATAGGTTGTTCTTATTCTTTTGTTGTTGAGTTCACGAATTCTTAATGTGATGCCTAATGTGATGCCTTCTTTATCAAAATTAAGCTTTTGATGCCATTGATGCACATGTTAAGAATCTGTTTACTGATCCATAATTTGAACGTTATTTACCTATCAAAGAAAAAAACCTCTATAATAATTAGTCATATCTTCCTTAAGCTGCTGTTCATAAATTTTGAGAATGTTGCTAATATATGTGTAGTGCACCACCTGCGACATTTCCTCGTGCTGATGGGAAAGTTAAAAGGATCAGTCTACCGGAGGATGTTTATATAAAAAAGTTCTTTCAGAAACATCCGGACTCGAAACATGAAGATGCTATCAAGTATTGCTTTATTTCTATATCTGAGTATCTCTGAAATGTTTGGTATCCACTTTTCAGTTCAGTAATTATAATGTGCTTGTAAACATACGTCTCATGCTATGAACTTGGGTTTCCTAAGGCGACAGCAGTATGTTCATCAAGAAAATTTTAAACTGTGAAAAGAGATGGCAACAAAACTATTTTTTTTGTATGTATATTTTAAATGCTTGCTACTTTCTTTTGTAGGAAGCCTTGAATGCTTGCTAATATTTTAATACAGGTTGAATTCGCTATCTGTGTGCTTGGATATAATTCTTAATGTTGCTGACCTCAATATACAGTGGCTTTGTGGTTGCATGTGTGCACACCTGCATATTCTTGCAAACACATAAGTAGACTAGTTGCTTGTTTTTTTTTTTTTTTTTATCAGTAAATAAGTATTTTATTGATAATAGGCAAAACCAAGTACACGGGACATATACAAACTAGTTGCTTGATTTTAACAACACAAACTCTTTTAAATTCATTGCTTACTAAAAGTTTTGATGAAACGATTTTTACTACTCTTTTTTATCCTGCTTTGGATGCCTAGGAGTGATTAGGAGCTGAATGGGAAAGAAAATTAGTTAAATGAAATGAACAGACATGTTTTTCAGGATGTGGACTGTTGATCTTTATTTTTTGGGTTGAACTCAGACATGTCAGTTAGGAACTGAATGTATCGGAAATACTTTGAGTCAACTATTAACAAATAAGTTACTTGCCATAGTGAAGGTTTGCTCGTGCTCTAGGATGATGTTCAGGCTGTCCTTTCTTGTTTCCCCGGTCATTGGTTGCTATCAAATAGTTTTTCTAGTATCTTTGTTTTTTCTATCTTATGTACTTTAAACTGATTTCCATCTTTTTGAAGGGAAGATTTGTTTAATTTTCAAGAATCAATCTTAGTGATATGTGGGTCTATATCTGATATTAAACTCCTGACTATCAAATAATATGCATAAAACCCTCAATTTCAGGTCATGGACTTTTCAACTGTATAATTTACTTGAAGTTAAGTTTAGTGTATTATCATGATCATTTTAGAAATGAGCTGTGCTAGGCTGCCGCCTGACAATGACTGCTGGCGTGCT
This sequence comes from Carya cathayensis, assembly GCA_011037825.1. Lineage (NCBI taxonomy): Eukaryota > Viridiplantae > Streptophyta > Magnoliopsida > Fagales > Juglandaceae > Carya > Carya cathayensis. Next base: position 3,587,777 of record QGSO01000197.1, read on the forward strand.
GCCTAGCACAATTTTGTGTTTTTATTTTTATGTTCTTTTTCTTTTCATATTTTTTTAATATATTTAAATATTTTCAAAAAATAAAAAAAATACACCAATACACTAAAAATTACTTCCTTAATCATTAAGTAAAAAAAAAAAAATTAAAATTTTTCATTAGTGGTCATTTGGAGCGGTAACATTGGTGTGGATGGTAGATTTATTCTTTTAGAAATAGGGAATTAGTTCTCTGGATTCAAATTGCGATGATTCAAACATTAATTCATTAAGACTTCCTGTTTCTACAGGTTGTGTGGTTACGATCCACCTCCGGCTCGTTTATTTGGTTTGCGGGTGCTTGACCTGAAGGAGCAGGGAGTTAGTGAGGAAGAAGCGATGGCTGTAGCTGACGTGTGTATTATAGACTCTTGGATTTAGCTCTTTTCCTAAATGTGTGCTCTCCATTCGACATCCCCAACCACACCCTCGCTTAATTTAACAGCTGTTTCTTGATGTCCAGATGGAATACCGGGTGGAGAAAAAAGCCAAGAAGAAGGCGTATGCTCGCTTAAAGCAGATTGCCCGAGTTCAAGGGAAGAAACCTCCTCCTAACCCGTATCCTAGTGCTATCAAAGAGATTCAAGCAGAGGAGAGGAAGTATGTTCATGACCGTTTCTTCAACCCCAAGATACTTGAAATTGTGCAGAAGTTGAAAGAGGATAGGGCAGCTGAGATGCAGGACAGATTCAGAGGTGGCTATTAACGTTAAAGTGGCAGGAGAGCAGAGTGCCATGTTTTCCTTCTAGATGCTTGGTTTTTTTTTTCCCCAGCAATAATTATGGCCAATCAACTATTAGAGTGCTCATATATTGGCCTTGGGGTTTTGGTCAAATATGAGATGAGTTTATCAGACCAAGTATTTTAAAAATGATTTTTTTTTTTTCTCTCTATCTAAAGCATTTGTTTTTTTTATTGGGTAACCAAAAACTATAAATTCTGTTATTGACTAAGGCTAGAGAAAATATGTATCATACGTGATTTTGGTGGATTTAGCAATATTTCTTTTAACGTCTAATTAAAGGTTTTGATTACCCAATTTTTTTTGCACAATTGGTAAGACTTTGGAAATTCATGGTTATTGGGACGGTCAAAAGGTTCTTCAGATGTGTCCGATTGTAATGTGGATCATCGGGAGAGTATTGTGAAAGGAAGTCTCTTTTTGTTGGTGCTTCAATCATGGGGTTGGGTGGTTCTAGTCTGCAAAATGGGACTTGTTTGAAGCGAGTGTGTTACCTTTACCAAAAGAAAAAATCTCCCGAATATCCGTCAAATCACGCCGATTGGAATTTGGAGGGCAGGAAGGAGCAGGAGCATTTCCTTCCTTTTCTTTCCTCTCTTTGTAAGTTTCTATTTACTACTCTTTTTTTCCTCTTTCCTCTAGATTGGAAGTCTATTGCTCTATGGTCTCCGAAACGTCACGCTGTTATACTATATATCATGTTTATTGACCGCCGATCTTCCTCAAGACTTACCTAGAAACGTTGCAAAAAGATGAAAGTGTGAGATTCACACATCACTGCATATCCATGCCTCTGGCCAAATGTCATTTGTTGTATTACTGAACTCCCTGCCGTTGGGTCTTTCATATCTACCTACCTTGTTGGTGCCCCTTCACAGCGCCCCCAGTTTGGATGATGATTTGAGTTGAGTTGAGTTGAAATGAGTTGAAAGTTGAAAATTAAATAAAATATTGTTAGAATATTATTTTTTAATATTATTATTATTATTTCAGAATTTGAAAAAGTTAAATTGTTTATTATATTTTGTATTGGAAGTTAGAAAAGTTGTAATAATTAGATGAGATGAGTTAGGTTGAGTTGAACTCAACCTAGTAACCAAACGCAGCCGAATGTATCCATGTATTTACTTTTCATAACAAGGGATTAAGAGGAAGAGGTATTGGATATCTCTTTGACAATACCAAAACAACTAGATTTAGTGCCTCCTCTTAGATGCAGCTTTCAACCGCATTCAGATAACCTGTTTCACTATAGGAAAGTTGCTTTTCTGGGGATCCCCTAGCCCTAGGCTTGGTCTGGGAAAATAGGTTTGGATTGAATTTATTTGATCTAATTTTATGTTTTTATACTGGGTTTAGTGGATTGAAGAGAGAGAGAGAGAGAGAGAGAGAGAGAGAGAGAGAGAGAGAGAGAGAGAGAGAGAATTGATCCTCACACCTTTCTTACAGTTTTTTTTTTTTTTAATAAAAAAGCATATTGTATTTATTAATAATGGATATTACAATTGGACCTGAAATATACATTACAAGTCAACTACAATATTAATATCTCCCTAATACATAACTGTGACTGACATAGTCTAGTCTATGTTGTGAACTTTTATAGATCCACAGTCTGAAAGAGAACTCAGAGAACACAACTCTGTCCAATATAGAGTTAATAAATCCCATACTCTGTCTAAAATGGAGTAGAGGACATACTTTATGGATAAAAGTCCAAGAGACAATGTGTTTTTTTAGTTTTTTATTTTTCTAAAACAAAAGACAATACATTAAATTAAATATACATGAAAAATAAAAAAAATACATCCTAGGAGTATAGCAGTTGGTTAGGTCTAAAGTAACCAGTAGCCCTGGACCCACAAAAGCTGTGCATGGTGGCAGAATAGCACTCCTAACGGAGGTGCGAGGGATTCACGTGCCAACTTTGAACCACATATGTGCCTCAAGCGCTACTCCGTTCGGTGAACTTTTTCACCCATATGAAGGATCGGCACCTTGGGAAGCCTGCGATAGGGGGCGTGGTTGTCGCCGGACTCTAGAGAGTAATAGATCGACCTTCCTCTATACTAAGCTCCTCCCCCCCCCCCCCCCCCCCCCCCCCCCCCCCCCCCCCTATGCATAGGTCTCTTTGGATTGGTGTATTGTATGGAGAGAAGGAGGAGCTCTCTCTCTCAAAAACTAGGGCCGGCTGAATCAATTATCACCTCCTTTCCTACAGTTAAAGAATACAACTCTTTCTATCTTCATTTTTCTGTATATTTTAAGCACAAAAGAACAATTATCAATGAAAAAGATGATTCTCTGAGGGAAGAAAGGATCCTGTCCAAACTACGAGAGCCCTAGAAGGGGGAGAGAAAAGTAAAGGATGATTCTTTCTCGAGACACTTTCACTGTACTTGTTTAGAAAAGATGGAGGCATATCGGACAAAATGAAGCCCCTGATATCATTAGCACTCACTTTTGATTCACGAGATCGCCCATTTTCCAATCCAAGCTACACTCAAAATATAATACATAGGAAATATGATACACGAACAAAACTTTCCTATATGAACAAGTAACCTCATCAACAATAAAAAGGGACACTCTTGGAGTGCAGCAAAATCTAACAAAACGCTTAAATTAGTTTTCTTGAATTAATTCCATTTGGTGTAAGAATATCTGGGCATGTACTAATTCTAACAGTTCCAAATTTGATCTACTTATTTACTGTAAGTGCCTCAAAATCTGTTCTCTCTTTGGGCAACTGTCGGTGCCGGCTCCAAATTTACCACTTTCTTTGTATTTTCCATAGGAAGTTTGACAATTTGAAATTCCTTCGCTTTTGAACCGACCGACAGCTCAAAACACTTGGAAGTTCTATGATATAAAACAGTTCGATAATGGCGAGGGTAGAATAGAAACCTGATCAACTTCTTGTCCTTTTGTGGTTTCCCCAAAGGCTCTCTCGCCCATTCAAAGTCGTCCATCTTGTTTCTTATCTCTTTCAAGGTCATTCGATTTGCAAAGGTGTCACCATTTTATTGGGTCCTTAAACCATCTATACATCTCCCAATACACTCCCATTGAGCTCCTCCATCTGCAGCCATGGATGCAGCGTCAGTTGGAGCTTCATCGATTAAAACCATTAAGTCGCTCTCAATTTCTACCATCCCAAAAATCACTAGCCCAACTACCTTAACCCCTCCATGGCTTTCAACCCAACCCAGCTTGCTCACCCTTTATGCCTCAACCTCTAACCTCAGGAATAGTGTTCTCTATCTCACTCGCTGCTCCACAAAACCCGACACCAACACTGACAATGAAATTGATCAAAACTCGGCCTTTGAACCCAATTCAAATCCGAAAACCTCGAAATCCCCAGCCCCTGTTTCAAATGAAGCACTTTCTTCGTCTCTATCAACATTGTCGTCTTCTTCTTCTAGCGGGTTAGTGTTTGGTTTGGGCCCCACAAACTCGTGGGACGGTGCAGAAATTGGATCACCTGTTGTGAAAAGGTTCCTTAGTGATGAGGAAGAGAGGTGGTACATGTGGTACCATGGAAGGTCTAACGGAAACCCAGGTTCGGAGGCAATAGGCTTAGCAGTTTCAAGAAATGGAATTCACTGGGAGAGAGGCGGAGGACCTACTAGATCGAGCGGGGAAGCAGGTTTGGCGATGAAGTGTAGTACAGATTGGTGGGCATTTGATACTGAGAGTATTAGGCCTTGTGAGGTGGTGGTCATGTCCAGTGCAAAGGTTAGAGCTGCCAGTGCCGTTTACTGGCTTTACTACACTGGATGCAGTTCTGAGAAGGCAGAGATTTCTGAGGATTCTTTGAAATTCAGTTTGGAAAACCCGGAAAGATTTTGCATTGATGAGGTGAACGGTGAAAATGGTGGAGTTGGGAAGATTTCGAAGTCTTTGCCCGGTTTGGCAATTAGTCAGGATGGGAAACATTGGGCTAGAATTGAAGCTGAGCATCATAGCGGAGCTTTGTTTGATGTGGGTTCTGAAAGAGAGTGGGATTCATCCTTTATTGCCTCCCCGCAGGTTGTGTTTCATGTCAGTGGTGATCTTAGAATGTATTACCATTCATTTGATGCAGAAAATGGGGAATTTGGTATTGGAATTGCGAGGTCAAGGGATGGGATTAGGTGGGTGAAGTTGGGGAAGATAATGGGAGGAGGAGGAAGTGGTTGTTTTGATGAGTTTGGGGTTATGAATGCACGTGTAGTGAGAAACCCGAAAGATGGGAATTATGTGATGGCATATGAAGGCATTGCTGCTGATGGTAGGAGGAGTATAGGGTTAGCTGTGTCTTCAGATGGTTTGAAGAATTGGAGGAGGTTTCATAATGAGGCCGCTCTGGCGCCATCGGCTGAAGATGGATGGGATAATGAAGGAGTAGGATCCCCATGCCTGGTTCAAATGGACCAGGACTCCGACGGGTGGAGGTTGTATTATAAAGGTGTTGGAAATGGGGGAAGAACTGGTATTGGAATGGCAGTTTCTGAAGGGAGTGATATTAGGAGCTTTAGAAGATGGACAGGATTCAATTATAAGAAAGGTATATGACTATGTTATTATCCATTTCAATTTAGAAGTATCCCATTGTATTTACAATGCATGAACCAGAAAATGATCTATGTCAGGCCTCAAAGCAAATCACAAAAGAAAAGGAACCCTTGAAAGAAAATTCTTGAATGACTAGTTTTAGAGAACATGATCAAGATCCCAACGTTGATTCCACAGATTCAGTTTGTTATTCAGTTTTGTTATGATTCTAAACATCAAACCCCTTTCAAAAGCTATATAGAATTGCCTACTCAGAAATTGAGAGGCTGAGTTTGGTAAAGTTCTTAGCATTTATCTTTTGGTCTATCTTATTCTCCGATGTACAGATAGTTACTGGGTTAGCATCTCCTTGTTGGCTTGTTATGCTTCTTTTATTTGTAACAACACGAAGACCACTAGCAAAAGTTTAGTTTAACTTGCCCTCCGGCATCTCCATTTGGGTGGCCTAACTTTAATGTCTAGCATGATCTATTTCGTTTGCAAAGCTTGTTCTTGCTTTGGTGCAAGTAGTCTTTGGTACGTGGTCCTGTAAAATTAGAATATAAAAAATGTTCAGCAGCAGGTATGAATAGCCTGGGTGGCCCCTTTTTTCTTTTTACAATTTTGCACATTTATTTACTTAATTTTCATTTTTTTTATTACTAAAAATATCACGTGTCGGATTCTCATTGGCCCCAAAACGAACTATATATATAGGTTTTAAGCTAGCACGAATAGAAGACGATGATGCTCTTGTATATCTCCCGTGTACCGATTCTTACCTATTTTATGCTAAATAAGGTTTTGTTACCGATAAAAATAAAAAAAGGGAAACGTACAGTGGTTAAGTAATTAATCCAACAAATAATTTATTGCTATTAAAATTTGGATTTATATACAATAATTTAAAAATGTGTTTGAATGTTAAAATGAATTTAGTATTATTTATAGAAAATTGAAAAAGGTTGTAAATCTTATATATAAAGATATGTTGAGTTAAAAAAAATTATAAGTCTCACGTGAAAGAAGGTTTTGAATTAAGATAAATTTAATAATTTAAAAATTAAATATTTAAATATTAAATTCAGTTTAAAATTAAATTAAATTAAACTGATTTTAACTAAATTTTGCAACCAAACGGAATCTAAATTTATTGCCGAATCCGAATTAAAATTTAAGAAGATGCGGCTATTAAGAAAGGCCAGCAAACAATATAAAAAGAAAAGCTCCATAAAATTTCTGTGGATCAAGAGACTCATGTCATCATCCACTTATATCATGGGCTTTTTCAAGTGATCCCTCCATACAATTCTGAGTAGGAAAGGCCATCGTAGCCCACATCTAATGTAAAAATATAAAAAATCTGTCTTTCCTTCATTTTGGACCAAAGCAATTCAAACACGCTCCATAATTATGGTTCGCAACGGCAACTCTATAGAGGTAACAAACTTTGCTACTCATCATCTTATATACTATAGGCTATATTTATTTTTATTTATTTATTATTTTATTTTTTTAAATCAATTGAATTATTCTATTCATCATCTTTACACCACATACTTATTAAGTTAAAAAAAAAATAAAAAGATAAAAATTATGTAGAGTGTGTGGTGTAGGGATGATGAATAGAATTTTTCATTATTTATACTCTCTCTTAAATGTGGTCCTTAAGTTTTGTTTATTTATTTATTGTAGTTGGGCTCCTTGACATAACACCATATATAGTGATAGATAGAGTACTCCGTACGGAACCAAATACTTCTTATAAAAGATGTGGAAATTGTGACGGAAATCTTGTTCGGTTGTTAGAGTACACTGAGATTAACTCTATTCAGTTTAATTTTAAGCAAAATCTAACATTCAAATATACAACTCTAAAAAAATTAAACTCATCTCAATTTAAAATCTTCTTACATGTGAGACACACAATCTTTTTCAACTCAATACCTCTTTATACGTGGGGTTTACAAACTTTTTCAAATTCTCATAAACAAATTTAAACTCAACTAACATCCAAATACATCTAAACTCATCTTAGGTGGGCTCCATAAAAATCACTTCACAATCTCAACTCACTACTATTAATAAAGAACTCAATTTATCTCAACTCAACTCAACATCCAAACACAGCCTAATAGTATGTTCCGTGCATGGTTTTGCTTCTTTATATTTTTTTATTTTTCATGTATTTAATATTTTTAATGGTTAATAAAGTGACTGTTAGTGTATTAATATAATTTTTTTATTTCTATTTTATAAATATTTAAAAATGTAACAAATATAAAAAAAAATTTAAAAAGTATAATTTGTTATAAGGACACGTTAAGCAATGCAGCGGCATGGTAGCAGGTCCAATTGTGGCAGGCTACTAGAAATTAATGTCAAATCCTAACTGTTGATGAAAGAGCCGGGTTATTATGCTGTCCAGTTGTTACCGTTGCCCAGGTATTTTTTTAAAAAATAAATTTTTATATTTTTTAATATATTTAAATATTTTTAAAAAATAAAAAATATACTAATATATTTAAAATTTCTTTTTTAATTAGTAAGTAAAATCACATTTTAATTTTCTTTTTTGTTAGCTGTGAATAGGAGCGGTGCATTTGGTGGGGCAAATGGTTTTATTCTTAATGAAATTGGTTCGTTCAGTACTCTTTTGCCAACTAATTGATTAGTTTATCAACTTCAATATTTTATATTTGATAAAAGTTGGCACGTGGAATGGTCTCGATCTGGATGCATGCATGCAGTTTGAATTGCAGATAGAAGATACAGATCAATCACATGTTTAATAAATGTTAACTACTCTTTCGTACGTTAAACCAGTTTAACAATACATTACATACTCATCAATTTTGCATTTTCTTGGGGGTTAGTTGGATGCTATAAGCTCTTGTCCGATAATCTTATGAGTAATGCTACATATAGTTGTGAAGTTTATAAATATCACGTAATCGTTTTGAAAAAAAGTGTGATCTACAATTTAAAAAGTTAATTTTTTTTATGTTGGTCCAGTATTAATTTATTTTTTTTAAATAGACTATGTGGCGCTTGCACAACAATAATTATAAATATAATTTCTCTAATCCCTATATATCTTGGGGGGTTAGAGGCGCATTCCAATTACTTTTGGGTCTCCAGCTCCAGAAATTTAATATTTAAAATGAGAAACAATGAAGATCAGTTGATGACATATATACTTCTAATCTTGTAATTAGTATTAGTGAAATACATACTATCAAAATAAAAATTATTATAAAATTAAAATTCAAACAAAATTAGTTTGAACTGTAGTACGGAAATCTCATTTTCTTTAACTAGGAGATTTAAGCCCTTTGCAATATATAAAGTTTCAAATAAATTTGTACAACAGACTTTCTCTTGACTTATCTCATCTAGGATAGAACAATCCAACTAATTGTTGTAAAGCTCTAACCAACTCAATACAAGTGGTTGATCTTAAAGCTTTACCAGTAAAAGCATGATGTCTCTTTTATATGAAAAAATTCTCAACAGTATCTCGCACTTTGTCTTTTTTTCTTTATAAAACTTCTCTCTTCTTCTGTACATAAGAGAAACAACAGCACACTTCAAAGGAAAAATTTGATTGTAAACGATTATGGGCACCAATATATGTACCCATCCAATGTGATTGATTGATGAGCAATACTACATACAGTCATAGAATGTGTAAACGCCGCGCAATCGCTTTGAAAAAGAATGGGATCCACGATTATAAAGTTAGTTTTTTTTTATGTGGGTCCCATATTAATTTACTTTTTTCAAAGTGACTGCACGCCGCTTGTACAACCACGACTGCAAATATCATTTCTCTTGATTAGAAAGTCAAATTTTAATAAAAATAGTGCCAATTTAAATTTTGAATATAAAAATAACAGTATTTGTATGCAAATCGGTATGTGAATTCGTTTGTACCTAATAAAACTCTTTTACAAAAAATGTGGCAACAGGACAATAATAAGAATTAAGGCAGCCAACCAATGTTAAAGCACTAAAGCACTAAAATCCTAAAACGGCTTGAAGCCTTCGACATGCACCCAAATTCACCTGAGAATTATAAGGTTATTAAAATCTGAAAGTTGAAAGGCTTTCGGTTATAGAACTCATTAGTCCAAAATTAACGTCATTATAAGAGAAGTGAGTTTTTGTGACTAAAATTTAATTATCAAAAGGACTATTTCTGACCAAAATCGTAGGAAATAATCATTTTGGTTATTAAATTTTAGTTATAAAAATTCACTTCTCTTATATAGTGCGTTTTATACCAACCAAACGACAATAAAGATAATAGAGGCAGCCGACGTAAATACAAAAGGCAATAAAAATACTAAAACTGCTTGGAGCTGTTTGAAGGAGTCTCATGTTGAGTGCAAAGTAAGAAGTTAAAGATAATAGAGCACGTTGATCCTTAATTGGCTTTTATTCTTTTTTCACAAACGAGTTTGGCTAATAACGTGTGTCGCAATTCTATTGGGGCTGATACATATGAAGCATCGACTCTAGTTTTATTGACAACGAATGAACATGCAAAACTACCCCTAGCTATGATATATCTATCTATAATAATAAGTGCCTATCTCAATGCTACAGAAATGAACAGTAAAATTCTTGTTCCGTTTCCATGTGTTTCACGTCTTCATTCTTTCCGTGTGTTTTGTCTTTTCTGTCCTTTTACATTTTCGTTTTGTGTCCGTTAAAATAAGGATGTTTTGGTATTTTGCAATTGTGTCAGAGGGTCGGCTGGTTTACTTTTTTTCTCTCTCTTTTTACTTTTCTGCTTTTCCCGATTCTTCTTTTCCTCGTCTCTCTCTTCTCTCTTATCTCTTTGTCTCCGCTGCCGATCCACTCTACTCTCTCTCTCTCTGTGCACGCTTTTGAATTTATGTATTATTTTGTTTATGGATTTGATGATTTGTGATTTTTATTTGCAGAAGAAGGAAAATATTACTCCGATTGGCTTGAAGATTGCGGTAATTTCAACTCCGTGCCTTTTTGCTTTTCAACCCCTCACCCATTGCGACAAGCAGATCATCGGCAGCTACGTTCATGGCGAAGGGCTATTATTATTTTGTTAGTCTCTCTACACCTCTCAGCTTTCTCTGTCTTAGTTTTTCTTCAAGTCTCGTATTCTTTATTTTTCTCTCTTTTTTTCCTACATCAATCATTAAAGAACTAGGAAAATGCTAAGATTGGTGGCCTTTGGGTCAGATCTTGGAGGATTGAATATTGTGTTTTTGCCTGAGCCAAAACCCAGTTAGCGTTTTATTTTTTTATTTTTAAGTTGTTAAATGTTCGATGATATTTTCTGGGTTTGCATGCTCTCATTTTTTTGTATTTTTTTGTGTGAAAAAATAGATTTTTTACATGGGGTTGTTGGCTTTCTCTCTTTGGATTTGCATATTTGTTGTTCGTTTGTTAGTTTTCTCTCTTTTTAGTTTCCTATTCTTTTTTCCTTGTTATTTCTTATTTTTTTTCAACTGGGTTATAACTTTTTTTGGCTATGTGATTTGAATTTAGATCTTGGTACTTATAATAATTTTCTGCATCCCATTTTCTCCAATGAAAAGTTGTGTATATCTTAGATTTAGATGCTCCAATCAAATTAAAATATCTGAGTCATATTGTGTTAATAAAGGACTTTTATTGCATGAGCCAATATTTATAAAGTGGTTCATGTAAATAAATGAAGTGGTTCAGTAAATAAATATATTTACTGAATAATCTTTATGTTACAAATTATTAGTGAAATATCTCTATCTGGTACATATGAGTCTATGGAGTTTGTTGGCACAACTGTTGAAAGTTTAGCTGTAAGTAAATTTTAAAAGACAGTTACTGCATCTATGGTATTAGTACAAATTTACATATGTGATGTTAATCATGCTTATTATTGTTGATTGTTCAAGTGGATCAATAAGTCTCTAATCCTCTGTACTGTATAAATGGAAGAAAGGAGGACACCATCTAACATGGTTATTGAAGCTGGGGCAAAGAATGGTGTCTCAGAATTACAAACTCCATTACCTTTTTATGGACTTTTGATGCTGGAGTGGAATCTCATATTGATATATATTATGTTATAGTTTTTTGATTATGAATCAAGAAATAACTTGAGTAGTTCCCTTCAGTATTTGTATTTAGCTATATCTGGAGAGAGAACTTGAGTAGTTCACTTCATCATGGGTGCTTGACTAAATAGCAGAGATAAACTAACCTTTTAATACCAAAATATAAAGACAATATTTTTTGTCTCAATATCTTTGACATGAGAATCGTTTTTATGGCTACTTTCTAGATCATTTTTCTATTTAAAAAATATAAAAGCATTGTTAACATGAGAACTGTTAACCTCTTCTTTGGGCCATGATAAAAGTATCATGACTATTCTAAACAAGAATTTAAGCCATGATAAAAGAAAAAAATAAAATATCATGACCACTTTCTAAATTCATTTTGTGCTTCTGATGTTAAAGAAATGCAATCTTTTATTTTATTGTCATAATCTTTTATTTATCTCTTTCATTTTAATTTTTTTGTCAGTCTTTTATTGGAATACTTGGATGCACTTTGAAACACAATGTATCTTTTTGTTTTGCATTCCATAATGAAAAATAGCCGAATTTGGTCTAGGTCATCACGTGTGCTGTTTATATTGTATTTACAACAGTCAATCTCCATTGCAATAAATCTCTGCCACTGGTTGCTTTGTAAGTATTACGGATATTACTACTCCATCACCCGCTGCACTATAAATTTTACAATGCCCTAACCTAGAGATTTATTTCATATATTTTTATTGCATATAGGGGCTAATGTTGCGAATCTGGTTGTGAATATATATGGTGTTGAATCTGGGTTAGAGCATGAGGAGAGTGAGAGTTTCAGGTTATAAAAATGCCTTATTTAATTATAAATGCTTTGGATCACAACACAATTAGAAAGCATGCCATTTAGCAGTTTAATAAATGGATTTAGATTTTTTTTTTCTTTGCATGTTATGGTTTTCTGTAGCATTGGGTTTATTTTTACACAAATATTTTCCACTAAGACCCTCATTTTCTTAGTTTCTTTTCATTTTAATTTTTAGTGAGAATTTGTTTATGAGTATTGTTGGGTCATGAAGCCTTGGGTAGACAATGACATAGAGCCTTTATTTTTTTATTTTTTATTATCCAAGAACATAAGCTGCTTGGAAACCTAGTTAGAGTGCTTAGGACATGTATTGTGTAGACCATGAGAGGGTCATAAAGTATTGGGCAATCATTGGCGTGAGCCTTCTTCAAAATTTAATTTTCCACGTGTATATTGCAGGAAGAATAGATGTGCTATTGTTTTGTTTTTTTTTAATCTTTACTTATAAAAAATGTATTTTAAAAAAAAAATTATAGTCCATTATCTATAGTTCAATTTCTATTTTCATCTTTTTTTAACAGATACTTCATAAGATCCTTGAAATATCAAAGACAACACAATTTCTTTGTTGCTTAACCACATATGGAAATTAATGCTACCATAAATGTTTCATCTTAATTCATTGTTGCTAGATGAATTAATGTTTCTTTGTTGCTTTTGTTTTTTGTATCTTCTACAATACTTTGTTGTTTAAAGCTCCCTGAACGGCAGCTTCCATAGGGCTGATAAGCTTTAACTTTGATTTATTTACTTATTTCTTTCTATTGCATAAAACTTGAAATAGCAAGGCAAGAATCAAAATCCAAAGATGAATCTTTGAGGAAGCTAGAAGAGAACTTACATAACCTTGAGAGCAAGGCAAAAGCTAGAGATCAGAGTCATAAAAATATACATGAGAAGATCAAAAAACTTGAAGGTCAGATTGAGTTGATATCATGTTCTTGGAATTCCTTTGTGAATTGATACAATAAGCATCGTAGATATCAATTAGTGTGATTCAACTACTATTTTTATTTTCTTGCTCTTTACTTTTTGGCTCAAAATTGGTTCTTTTTTATTGGAAAATGGCCGAACAAGGATTCTAATTTTTTTTTTTTTAAAACATATGGTTTAAAGGTGGCTTCTGGTTGTTCATCTTATATTATAAGTTTATGGTTTTTGTATTTATGACGGTTTAGCAACGGGTTAAATTATGTTGAGGTTAATTTTTTTTTAAAAAAATTTTATTCTCTTGAACAGTATAAAAGTAGTAAAATGGAATAAGAGAAATAAAGTTAAATATTTTGCTATTGTTATTTTGTTATTTTATTTTATACCAAAAATTGAATATTCTTTTAATGGAGAATTCTGTATAGTACTTTTGTTCAAGAAAATACAGCACAAAAGTAGTTGGTACTGTATGGTTTGGGGTTGATAATGCTTTTTGGTTTTTTTTTTTTTTTTTTTCATGTCATTGGTTTTTTTTTCCCTTTAGTTAGTCTGATTTTTTGGTTTCTTTCTTGTAGGGAATTTTCACTTTTTGGGAGGAAATATGCACTTCTTGGTTTGGAGATGATGGTGCTTTGAGGTTTGTATGTCTTTTAGATTTTTTTTCGGTTTGGATTTGTATATTTTCTTCTTCATTCTGTTTTTTGGATTTGTATATTTTGTTGTTAATATATTTAGCTCGGTTTGTAGATTGTTGGGTTCCTATATGGTTGTTGGTATCCGTTATATCATGTTCTTGGAATTTGTTTGTGAATTGATACATTAAGCATAGTAGATATCAATTATTGAGGCTCAACTACTATTTTTATTTTCTTGCTCTTTACTTTTTGGCTAAAAATTTTTTCTTTTTGGTTGGAAAATGGCTGAAAAAGGATTCTTTTTTTTTTTTTTTTTTAGCATATGGTTTAAGATGGGAAATAAGTGGAATGATGGAATGCATTTTGTTTGCTATTGGCATATATAGTCTTGTCCAGATAAAGAGAGAGAGATGGGAGATGACCCAGATCCAATGAAGCAATTTCCTTCGATTTTGAAGTTTTTGGGTTTAGGTAGGTTTTGGAGAGAAGGATAATTTAGTCAATTCAGTGATAAAATTGTTGACAACTTGGTAACTGCATGCGTTAGGACTGCAAAGGAGTCCTCTAAGAGGAATGTACGTAGAACAACTCTTTTGTATTTATGATAGTTTAGCAATGAGTTAAATTTTGTTGAGGTTAAATTTTTTTTTATTAAGGGAAGCCCCAATGTACAAACTATAAGAAGTTTGGTCATATAGAAAAAGATTGCCGATATAAGGAAAAAGAGCATCAAGCTAACTATTCTGAAGAAGATCATGAGCATTTGTTCTTTACTTGCCAAGTTGCAGTAGAAGAAGTCAATGATACTTGGTTCATTGATAGTGGTTGTAGTAATCATATGGCAGTTAAGGAAAGCATCTTCATTGACCTAGATCCTTCTGTCAAAACTAAGGTCAAGATGGGGGAATATTGATCTAGTGGAGTCCAAAGGAAAAGGCACAATGATTGTTCAAACAAAGAAAGGTACTAGATTCATTAAAGATGTTCTTCTAGTTCCTTCTTTATACCAAAATCTATTAAGTGTTGGTCAGATGATGTAACATGGGTAGTCTTTGCACTTTAAGGGAAATTTGTGTAGAATCTTTGATGAGAAACATGATGTGGAGATTGCTGAGATCAATGTGGGAGGAAGCATAAATTTTTCCATTGTTTGGCATTATCTTAAAGCTATAGCAACTATAGTTGATGATTCAACACTTTGGCACCAAAGATTTGGGCATTACAACTACAATGCCTTAAGGTTTCTTAATCAGAAAGGTATGATTAGTGATTTACCTCTAGTAGAAGCTAATAATGCTGTTTGAGAAGGATGTATGCTAGGCAAACAACATAGACAATCTTTTCTGTCTGGCAATGCATGGAGGCCACAAAACCTCTTGAACTTGTGCATACTAATGTATGTGGTCCTATGAGGGCACCATCTCAAAATGGAAATAGGTATTTTTTGCTATTTATAGATGATAATACCAAAATGACATGAGTGAATTTCTTGAAAGAAAAATCTGAAGTTTCTTGTTTCTTCAAGAAGTTCAAGTAGTTTGTAGAAACTCAGAGTGGTCACAAGCTGAAAACTTTGCGAAGTGATAGAGGAACTGAATACAACTCCCATCACTTTGATAAATTCTGTGAAGAAGAAGAAGTAGAATGTTAGTTGACAGTGGCTTATACTCCACAGTAGAATGGAGCTTTTGAGAGGAAGAACAGAACTGTTATGGAGATGGCAAGATCCATGCTTCGTGAGAAGAATTTGCCAAAGATGTTCTAGGCAAAAGCAATTAACACAACAGTGTACTTGCTGAACATGTGTCCTACCAAACCTAATCAAACTCCAATTGAAGCTTGGAGTGGTAGATAACCTTCAGTAGGATATTTGAAAGTCTTTGGTTGTGTGTGCTACATTTATGTACCATCCCAGAAAAGAACCAAGTTGGAGGAGAAAGTAGAGAAGGGAATTTTTTTGGGCTATAGCACTCTTTCCAAAGGATACAGAATTTACCATCTTGAAACAAAGAACGCATTACAAGTAGGGATGTTGTCTTTGATGAGCATGCAGTCCAGAATTTAGAGGGAGAGCAAGTAACAAGGCCTGAAGAAAATTCTGTTGACAACCAAAATGTTGTAGAAGAAGCAGGAAAAACTCCACACGTAATTGAAGGAGAAGAGCTTTCCTCACCAGAAACAACACCTAGGAGGATGAGAACTCTGAGTGAGATTTATAAAAGTTGTAATTTCTCTTCTATTGAGCCTAACAATTTTGCAAAGCTTCTAAGGAGGTTGTGTGGACTAAAGCCATGGAGGAGGAGATGAAAATGATCAAGAAGAATAATACTTGAGAGTTGGTGAATCGCCCTATGGACAAAGATGTAATTGGGGTTAAATGGATTTACAAAACTAAGCTAATCCTGACAAGTCCATTAAAAAATACAAGGCAAGACTCATAGCCAAGGTCTCTACTCAGCAATATGGAGTGGATTACAATGAAGTTTTTGCTCCAGTTTTTCAATTAGACACCATTCAAACCCTTGTGGCACTTGCAGCTCATGAAAGTTGAAAAGTTTATCAGCTTGATGTTAAGTCAGCATTCATCAATGGAGAACTTGAAGAGGAAGTTTATGTTGGTCAGCCTGAAGGCTTCATGGAGGAAGAAGGGAAGGTGTTTAGGCTAAGAAAAGCCTTGTATGGATTCAAACAAACTACTAGAGCTTAGTGTGGAAAAATTGATGGCTACTTTGTACAACAAGAGTTTGTCAAGAGCAAGAGTGAGCCTATACTCTACACGAAAACCCAAGGAGATGCATTCTTATTGTTTTCTTGTATGTGGATGATTTGATTTTTACAAGAAACAACTTAGTCATGATCAAAAGATTCAAGAATGACATGATGAGTTCCTTTGAGATGAGTGATTTGGGGCTCATAGATTACTTTCTTGGAATAGGGGTTTATCAAGAAAAAGAAGGCATCTTCATTTTGCAGAAAAAATACACAGAAGATATACTGTCAAAGTTCAAGATGCTTGGATGCAAGACAGTTGCAACTCCATTGGTTCCAAGTGAGAAGTTAAAGAAGGAAGACGGAGTTAAGAAAGCATACGCTGGAAGTTACAAGAGTTTAGTTGGTAGTTTGCTTTACTTAATTGCCACTAGACTTGACATTATGTTTGCCACAAGTTTTTACTGTCTAGATGTATGTTGAATCCAAGTCAAGTCCACTTTGGAACTGCAAAGAGAGTCCTCAAATACTTGCAGGGAACAACTGACTTTGGCATTTGGTACAAGACTAGTTCTAATGCAAAGTTAGTTGGCTATACTAATAGTGATTGGGTAGGATCTCTAGATGATATGAGGAGCACCTCAAGATATTGTTTTAGCCTTGGTTCAAGAATACTTTCTGGGGTTCAATGAAGCAAAACAGTGTGGCACAGTCTACTACAGAAGCTAAGTATATGGCAGTAGCAGGGGCTGCAAATCAAGCAATTTGGCTGAAAAGAATTTTGGGTGATATGGGATAAGAGAAGCAAGGTTCGGTTGAATTATACTGTGATAACAAGTCAGCTATTACAATCACAAAAAATCTAGTGTACCACAGTCAAACTAAGCATGTTGCCATCAAATATTACTATTTGCGTGAAGTAGAAGCAAATGGTGAAATTCAGCTCAAGTTTTGCAGTGCAGAAGAAGAGTTGGTAGACATTTTCATAAAAGCCTTCCAAGGGACAAATTTCAGTTGCTTAGAGATATGCTTGGAGTTACTGGAAAAACACATTAAGGAAGAGTATTAAAGTTAATGTATGTTCTCTAGGATTATTATGTGTTCTTGATTTACTAAAGACGTGTATGTGTGAATATCAAGGAGGCAAATATATGTATGGGTGAGTACCAAGGAGGCTAGGTGCCATGTATGTGTACGTACCAAGAAAATGTTTAGTATTTTGCATTATCTAAAAATAGTCTATGAGACTAATATAAAAAGGTCATGTACTTGTGAAAGAAATATATACAAGAAAGAAAAGATATACAAACAGAAGGAGATACTTCAAATTATTCAGAAAATTCACTTGTTGTTCTTGTTAAAAATATTCACTTTATTTCCAACACATGTTCAAAGGCAACATCTTGCCCCTATGCAAGCATCCAGCCATTCAAATGCAGAACAATGTATTAGTAATAAAATTCAACACAAGAAAAATAACAATAAAAGCAACATTAGAAGGGCTAAGAATCACCAATCACCAATTGAGTTCCACATCACCTCCCAGCAACGACACTGACATGAGGACTTCGTTCTCATTATAGATAAATTTCAACTATAATTTCGAGACTACTGGGAGGTACCTGCTCCAGGAAATATACAAACTCCTTTACACACAAGAGAGGAGACTTGAAAGTTGAGAGGGAGTTGATGAGGTGCTTGTATATATGCACAATGGCACAAGAGAGGAGACTTTAAATTTGAACGAAAATTTGAGAGTGAGTTGAGGCTGGCATGAGGTGCCAAGTTGAAATTTTCAACTTTTTTGGCTTTTGACAATTTTATCCATTTTATTATTAACTTATTATTTATGTTAAAAAAATAATTTTAACCAATATAATTGAACACATGATTTAAGTCCTTCTAAGACTTTATACTTTTATTTGGTTTAAAAGATAATTTAATAATAATAACTAAATACAAAATATTATTTCGCTAGATTCTAAAAATAATAATAATATCTGGTAAACAAATTTAAAATATAATACTTCAATAGCATCACAAATTTTAGATCTTCTTTTTTTTCTTTTTAATCAATTACTATAAATTTTTAAAAACCAAAAAGACAAACACATGTATAAAAATTTAAAAGAGACGTCATGTATTAGGATTTGAAATCACAATCTTATTATTAAGGAATTTGAAAGAGGGCAGTGGGTTTGACATTAAAAAATAAGGAATTTAATTATATAAAAAATATATAAGAGGTAATTCATTAATAATGTGTTTTTTTAAATATAAAAAATATAATTTAAATATACAAATAAAATTTAAAATTCATATAATTACCAGTACAAAACTAATAAATTTTTGGTGAACAATTATACGTTATAATTATTGGGGTAATAATATAAACGCCAAAAAATTTTAGTTTTATCCTTACAACAAATAAGCACCAGCAATAATTTATATTTATTGGCACATACAAAAATGCCAGAAATGTAAACACTGACAAAATTTATAATTTATTGATGTAAAATTAATAAATTAGTGACCATTTTATAAACGCTGAAACAATTATATATATTTGGCTGCACAACAATGTCAATACAACTGGAACAGTGATTTTGGGTACTCATGATCATATTCACAAACATCCACTGTTCTTCATTTTCCAATCATTCCTACATCTAATCTACACTATCTCAAGCTATTGTGTGATGCCATGTCCTAACAAAAAGAGAATTCTGACATTGTCCAAGTTCCCCCCAAATACAGTTGATAAAACAAAAAGGGACCATTCTCTAAATTACTATGGCTTCTAATTAAGAGGGTTTGTGCCAACAAGCTACTTTCAATTCCACCACCTGCTAAGGGTGTATCGGAAACTGTCCAAATTGACTGGGCCGACCCAATTCGACTTGTTCCAGTCAAAAATAGGTTGATCCTTGGTGAACATATTGACAACGTGAATTATAATTTGTATTGGGTTGAATCTTCAAAACCAAACCAAGCTAATATATTATATATATTACAAGAAAATTATTTATTTGTAACTAGTTATTTTTATAAAAATGACTATTTTCAACTAAAATGAATATATTTTCGTTGTAAATAGTCATCAATGCAAAAAATTAATCATAAATATCTATTTTTCTTGTGGTGATATATATATATATATATTATAAATGTTGGTTTTACACAAAGGATGATTAAAGTATTTTATTGTTAAGTAAAAATTATGTGAACAATTGTCATGTTTCATTGTGTTGGTTTGGTGGTCAACACCATGAGACCATGTCTTTGGTTTGAGTTTCCATCTCACCATTTGTTTTAAATGTGAAAATAAAGGAAACAACTCAAACGATGAGTCACTTTGGTAACTTGAACCCGGGTGTGACACTTGGGGAAGAGGGATATTCACCATTGGGCTACATGAAATCTTGTGTTGTTTGGTTATAATTACACATGTTAAATGTGTTTATTGTGAATCATAATTTTTCAGATAGGTCTTTTCATTTTCTATAAATAGGCAAATTAACCTACGAATTTAAACACCAAAAAATAATCTCTTAAAATAAGAGAAACACTTCATTCTTCATTTTATGTCTTTTTTTTAGGTTCTGCACTATTTTACATGAGGTTTGAGGATATTCTTTTGTGTGAACTGAAAATGAGATTAACAGAAATTGACGTTGAATCTTGGGAGTAGACTATTAAAAAGTTTAGTGCATATTAAGATTTGGAGACCGCAGAATCTACTCTAAGGAAGCATCCATCACAACATGTCTCAACACTAAGTTCTCTCTTTCTAAATTGTTTTGGTTATATTATTTATTCTCTAGTTTACAATGCATTGGCATAAATATCTATTGTATGATCTATATTTTTTCAACAATTTTTTTTTTTAAATGTTAAAAAAAGTCACCAGTAGTGAATTTGTGTATGTGTTTTTTTTTTTTTTAATTTGTTTTGACATTTGAATAAAAACTTAAAATACACTAGGGGTCAACTTGAGGAGAGACCCGGGGGGGTGGGGAATTGGGAGGCAAAGTAGCATCACCCTTGTTAATTATTTGGTTGTTACCATGGCTTCTAACAAACCTCTTGCACCTTAAAAAATTAGAAAAATTCTAAAAGTTGGCAAGAAAAGATGAGAAGCTTTCTTACCATGCTTGAATTATATTTTGTTATTAAAAATGGTCCTCATTCTAATGATTTGCATGAGCCTACACGTTCTATTGATTTGCAAATCTAAACTGAAAAAAATCTTTTGTGTAGATGTAGAATTTTAAATCATTTAAAAATATCTTTTGTGTACAACTTATGTTACCTAACACATTAAATTTGCTAAAAAGATTTAGAATACTCTTGATAAGAAATATGGCGTCCAAGATGTCTGAATAGATAAGTACTTCACAAGCCAGCCAATTTCTTGACTTTAAGATGGATGATTCCAAATTTATGGTAGAAAAGGTCCATTAGTTAACTTTCATTTACCATGAATTGGGCCAAAGAGGAATGGGTATTACAAAGCGCCTCCAAGTTGCTTGTACAATAAATAAGTTGCATTCTTTATGGAAAGGTTTTGGCCTATCTTTTAAACATAAGACTTCATCAAGATATGATCAAGAAAACCTTGATCTCCGCCATTAGGATCCAAGAACGACATTTGAAAAATGATCATATCCCACTGTTAGTTTCTAAGTCCCAGTCTAAGGCAAATATTGTAGAAAGCTAAAGAACACCCATTACACCATAATTCCATATTCAATAAGAGTAAAACTAGTTATGGGCACAATTTGAAACCAAAGTCATAAATCAACAAATATAATACGAGACCCATTTGTTTTAACTATTACAAATTGGGTTGCTTGGCTAAAAACTGTCACTAATAGAAGAGGAAAAATCAAGGCAACAAAGAAATAAGATCGCTTAACCCACATGCTCATATGGTACTTTTTGGGACCGACTTTGTTGGAACCAATGAAAGGCATGTAACCATAAATCTTCAAGTTTATTTGGCTTGTAGTGCTACTGATTAGATAGTAGACACATGAGCCAATGTACATGCCACTTCTAATTGCAATATTGTTTCATCGTATTAGGATACAAATAGCATGAAAGTGACGATAACTAACTCTAACTCTGCACAAGTATTTAGTCTTATATTTATTGTAGATTGTGATATTAAATATGTGAATGTGTTAATTAATGTTGCAATACTTTTTTCATCATATCAAGATAGAAGCAGCATGAAAGTGACGATAAAAAACTCCAACTCTGCACAAGTACTTGGTGTTAATTTTATTGTAGATTGTTATATTAAATATGTGAATATATTGAATGTGGGTTATTATTTATTTTCGTAAATTACAATCACTAGTAGATGCATTGGCTTAGTGGTAAGAATATGTTGTTTCAAAGGGAATGGGTTTGAAACTCCATGGCTACCTACACTTTGACGCTTTAATTTTAACAAGCATGTGATAGGCTTAGGCACGGCCCAATTCGAATAGGTGGACACAAGGTCCTACTCATGGGCCTAAGCCCAAGGTCTGTCCACAAAACTTTTCTGAAGAGGCACAATGCTTGGGAGGACCAAGTCTTGTGTGTGGGCCGAAGAGGCATAATGCCTGGGCGGACCAAGGTTGCGTTGGGCTGAAAAGGCACACTACTTCAAAAATCAATTCAACTAAAGTGTTTTTTGGGAGACTCAAACAGGTGATCTCTTTTGGGGGAAGGGAGGCGTCAGACCACTTGGCTAGGCATGCCTCTTGTTTTTTAAGTGAAATATTATGTCATTTAAACTAATAACTACCAATTAAAAAGTCACAAATAAAGAATTGTGATTTTTCACAAGCTGTGATTTCATTCTTTATAAATAGAGGATGTAACACACAAAATTTTTAATTCTATTCTCCAATTTTCTTAATCATTTACACAATTTTGTAGATAAACTTTTAGGAAAAATTTTCAAAATTGTTATTTGCAGTTGGTGATTTTGTTGTATCTAGAAGGTGAATTGCTTGTAACCTGGTAGTAAACTTTTTCGGGAACAATTATCACCTTAAAGATAATGTTCTACACGTCTCAAAGTTGCATTCATTTTTCTAGATTACCATATTCGCCTAACTTCTTCGGCAATTTTAAGGTGATAATCACATGGGATCAGAATCTAATATAACGACTTTCAAGATGATGAATCAAGACTTTGTGAAACAAGTTGATGTTCATTATTACCAAATTGAAGATTTCATATGTTTTAGATCCAGACTTGCCAGTACTTTTAGAACCCAAATCTAACGACAATGATAAAATTAAGGCTGAATGTAAGAAGATGAATTGGTGTGAAGAGGACACATTCTAAATACATTTTCTAATCATATCTACAATTTGTTCGCACTAATAAAGTCACCAAGAGAGATTTGGGAGGCACTGAAATTCAAATATAGATAAAAAAAAAAAACAAGGTACGAATAAACTCTTCATTATGAAATATTCTGAATTTACAATGAATGATAAGACTTCTCTGACGGATCAAGTCCATAAATTGCCAGTTTTGGTGAATAAAATTCAAGACTTTAAGGTTAAGGTTTATGAACTTGTGTAGTTTTGGGCTATTATTGCCGAACTTCTTTAAACTTGGAGTGATTATAGAAAGAAACTTATGAAAACAACATAAGACTTCACTATAGAGAAAATTAAAAAAACTTGCGAATTGAATAGGAAACTCGAATTTGTGATAAGAAATTATTTTCTCAAAATGGCTCTAAAATGAACTTTGTTTATGAGGAAAATAAGTTTCAAGGTAATTCTGGAGCAAATAAGAGAAAATATAATGACTTTTCTAGTAATGGTAATAAGTACAAGAAAATAAAAACTTGTTACAATTGTTGCAAGAATGTGAATCTTTAGCATGATTGTAGGTACAAGAAGAAATATAATAAAGAAGAAGGCAATCCCAATTGTGAAAACTTGATCGAAATGAGACTTCAGAAATTATAGATATAGTCTCTAAAATGCACAATGGCTGATTACAGAGTTAAATATGGCAACAACTGAGTTTTCTGATTGGTCGTATGATTCAAGCACTACCATCCATGTTTGCTACCAAAAATTTAGATTAAAAAATTATGAAGATACAACAGATTGACATGTAGTATTAATGAAGAATCAAAACTCTATACAAGTTGTGGGAAAATGACCTTGAAACTTTAGTTTACTTCTGGGAAAAAACTTATTCTTGTCAATGTTCTTCATATCCCAAAAATAAAGAAAAATCTTGTATCTGCAGATTTGCTTGGTAAGAAATGTGTCAAAAACCATAATTGAGTATGATAATGTAATTCTTTCCAAAGGGGGAGTGTTTGTTTGGAAAATGGTACTCTTGTGATGACATGCTTAAACTAAGTATTAATATAAATAAGTTCAGATTCTACTTACATTGTTGAGTCTTCTAATTTGTGGCACAATCGCTTGGCACATTTGAATTTTAAATCTTTAAAATTTATGTCTAAACATTGTTAATTCCATATAATGATGAACGTGGTGCTAAATGTGAGATTTGCATTCAAGCGAAAATAACAAAACAATATTTTCCTAAAACAAACAAAAATTCAAAATTACTTGAATTTGTGCATTCTAATATTTGTGAATGAAATGGTGTTTTAACTAGAGGAGGCAATAGGTATTTTATTACTTTTATTGTTAACTTCTCAAGATATACATATGTATATTTAATGAAAAGTGAAGATGAGACCTTCAATATGTTCAAATCTTATAAATTTGTTGTTAAAAATTAAAAAGAGAAGAAAATTAAGATACTTTGTAGTGACAGAGGTGATGAATATTCTCCTACTGAGTTTTCTTTGTTCTGCGAAGGGAATGACATTATACATCAAACTTGTGAGCTCTATACCTCACAAAAAAATGGTTTAGTAGAAAGAAAAAATAAGATACTAGTTGATATGTTAAATGATATGATTTTGAATACAAAATTGTCTTTGAATTTGTGCAAAGAAGCATTGCTCATAACATATAATTTGCCTAATAGATTATCTTCTATGAAATTTAAAGTTTCACCATATGAATTGTGGAAAAAGCAGGAAACCAAATATGCAATGCATTGCAGTAGGCATGATATTTCCTTTGCATTATACAAACTTTCTAGATATATTAGGAATCCTAGTACGAAGCATTTGAAAGCATTTGGTATAGTCCTTGGGTAACTTAAAAGAACTAGTTCGTTATGACTATATTATACCAGTTTTCTTGTTGTACTAGAAGGATGTTGTGATACTAGTTGGATTACTAGTGCAAGTGATAACAAGGCTACATCCGGTTGAGTTTTTAACCTTGGTAGTGTAGTTTTTTAATGGGCTTATAAGAAACAAACATGTATTTCATATTCTACAATGGAATCTTAATTTGTAGTCTTAGCGGCTGTAATATCCCATTTTTATGTGCATTTTAAATGAATAATTATTTAAATAATTATAAATATTAGTTCTCTTGTTTTAAATTTAATATGATATTTGTTGGATTTATTTTATGGATTTTAAATTGTGAAATTTATTTTCAAAGACTTTCTTGATATTATTTATTTTTTTGCATTTAAATTGCACTTTGCTTTAATTTATTTTATTTTTGGGATTTAGATACTTTAATTTATTAATGTTTAATTGTAGTATTTTTATTGAGCTTTTATTTATTTTATTGTATCTTTTTCCTTCATTTTCGGACTGGGCTCTTCCTAGTGGGTTCTACACTTGTTTTGGGCCAAGATCCTTCTCATTTCAGGCCCAGCCCGTTGACCCATGAACCCAGCCCTCTCATTCACCTAAAGGGAGTCGTTTTGGCTTCTCAACCCTTAGGGTTTGTTTTCTTTTTCCCTTCCTGCGCTGTTGTCTTCTTCTTCCCCTTATCCCGTTTCTTTTTCCTCTGCAGCAGACCGATTATCCCTCCTCTCTTGTGCTGCGTTTCTTCCATCATTTTCAGTTGGTTATTTCATTTTGTTCTTCTGCATTTTTGCTTCCTTTTTTTGCTGTAAACTGATGCTCTTTCTCTCTTTTTTCTGCATTTTTATTTCATAGATTTTTCCTCCATTGTTGCAGGTTTGGCCGAAGCTTTTGTGCACTCTTTCCTTTCTTCTTTTCTTATGTGTTTCTTATTATTGTAGTGTAAAAACCCTTGCTTTTTCTCCTGTTTTTCCCCTTGCATTGTGCGCTGTTTTGGATCTGAAATTGTGCTCTGTTTTTATGCCGGAGATGCTCTATTTTTCTTGGTCATTTTGTTTCCAGTTTTTCCTCTCTTTATCTCTATAATTTTCATGTACAAGATTTGGGTAAAACCTTGTGATTTTCGGGTGATCTTGGACTCAAACCGTGCCCTGTTTTTCAGTCAACCCGTGCCCCTGTTTTTGATCCCAAATCGTTATCATTGAGCTGGGTTTTGGGTTGGTTATTTCCTCTACCGTAAGCCTATTTTTCCAGCCACAATATTCTGATTTTATCCTAGCAAAACAGCCCCTTTATTCCGAAAATTTCATCTCAAAATTCCCTTGTTTTTTAAAACCCTTTTTAGTTCCAAAATTTATAATTTTTGGTGATTTATTTTCAAGCTAACTTTTGGAGTTAATCGAGTATTTGTTCTTCAAAAAATTTACCTTTAAAGTATTATAAATATTTTCCAAATAACTCTTGTGATTAAAATATACTTATGTTTTAACAAATATTTTTGTGGATTGGTTTGTTATGCCGTACTGAGTCTGAAGAGTTTGGGCGTCAGTTGGAATGGAGGAAGGAGTTGTTTTTTTGTTTGGATAATGTTGGGTTTCGTTGGATATTTTGTGGCTTGTCGCATGCATTGCATGGGCTCGCATGAACATGGTTGTAAAATGAACATTTGATTTTTTTATATAGTGCATGCATATTCATGGGTATGAATGGAAAATTGGGTTTTCGTGTAAAAGTAGATTTTTGAGTGCGTGTGTATTACTACCCCAAGTCGAGATAAGACATTATCTCGGTGGAGCTCTTCTAGTCACTCAGAAGTTCAATATACTAAGTGATGTCTCTTGGGTTGTCGCTGGGCTACAACAAGATCGGATAAGATGGTAACGCTCTCATGCTGACTCTGTGCCCCCTCTGCTAGCAGGGGCTAGAGGATGCTTGGCTATGTACGCGCTGGGCACGGAACTGGACATCGCTTGTTACGAAGTCACATGCATGGTCGTTACCTATGGTGTGACGAAAGGATCCAAGGTGTGCGGATGGTCCATAGGGGAGACTATGGTGCATACGGATTAAAATTGGATATTGTTTTTGATAATGGATATTGGGCCATTTTTCGGGAAAATTGTGAGATTGGATTTTTGGGCCAAATGAGATTTTTGGCATGTGTGAAAAATCAGTCTTTTTAAGGAAAGGATAATTTTTAGGGTCTCATGCATATGACATTATATTCATACATTTTGTCTGGCATGAATGTATTTTTATCTCGGTGTTTGTTTGGATGACTACTTACCTGCTGTAATGTCTATTGGTACCGTAGATTTTGATGCAGATGATGAGGAGGCTGAACCTGAGGAGGCGGCTCTGCCGGAGGCTTGATTTGGTGCTCTTACTTATTTATTGGAAATTATTTCCTTGTCTTTAAATTACATATTTTGGTTTTATGATGTTACTGGAAAATTGTAATATTTTGGTATGTTTGTGTTTAAACGAGTTTGTATTTAAACAAATTCTGGTACTTAGTGATTGACTTAACTTATTCTATTGTGTTATTTTTGTTGTATACTTTTTGCATGTACACATACTTGACACTTGGCGATATGATGTGTGATCCATATTTCTGTACGTGGGAGTTGGGGCATCACATCGGTAATGGGCAAAGAGGCAAAATGACTGAGAAATTTGATTTTTGATATAAAGTTGTGGCTACAACTTTGTCAATCATTTCTTTTCATGGTCACAGTGAAGCTACTATGTCCAGGACTTATAGTAAAGTCTATATGGGAAATTTACACATATTAGCTTGAGACATGAATATGTCAAGCAATTAAGTGATGATATCACTATTGTATATATGCGGTCAAGTAAAAACTTGGCGGACTATTTCACAAAATGATTAGTGAGAGATTTTGTGATTAGTACATATAGTGGAATGGGTATGAAACCTTTCTTTAAAAAGTGAATTGTAATAGGAACCTAACCTTACATAATATTTAAACAGTCTAAGGTTTAAAGGGTAATAATACGTTACATTTATATGGCTAAAATAGCACTGAAATTTTATTTAATGCAACCCTTCCATGATGTTCAATGTTGTTTGCTCGTTAGATAAAGAATGAATATTATGCCCTTAATAGAGTTCAATAGTTGTATAAGTGTATAAAGTAATCGAGACACAAAAAGAAGTTTACCTATATGAACATAAGAGGTGGGGATAACTTCTAGCAATGGTTTAAGGCTTATTCTTGTAAATGTTCATGAATGCTATGATGGAGTACATGGATTAGTGCAAACTAATTGGTGAGTTATCTCGCTCAAATTGGATGTAATCTTGTGTGTGGTATTTTCATTCTTAATATATAAAGTCTTGGTTTAAGGCTAGGTCACCGTTGGCTTTGTTAGAAATTTGAGATATTTACACTAATAAAAGGTTTAAGATGAAAGATAGGTTCTCGTATGCATGAAGATATTAGTATTTGACTAAGAATTTAGTATCACAATCTAAGTTGTGGCTTTTTATATTTATTATAGATTGTAGTATTAAATATGTGAACTTATTTTTTGTGAATTACGATCATAACTAAATGAATCGGTTTGAGACTCTCTAGCTACTTACACTTTGATGCTTTAATTTTAACAAGTATGGGATAGGCTTAGAGGCTCAAGGGGCACACAGCCCAATTTGAACCAATGGGCACAAGGTCCTACTTGTGGTGATAAGCCCAAGGCTTTTCAGAAGAGGCACAATGTTTTGGCAGACCAAGGCTTGTGCGTGGGCCAAAGAGGCATAATGCTTGGGTGGACTAAGGCTTGCGTTGGGCTGAAGAGGCACACTACTTCAAAAACTAATTCAACTAAAGTTCTTGTTGGGAGACTTAAACCAGTGACCTCCTTTGGGGAAGGAAAGCGACCTGAACCTCTGACCTCATTTGGGGAAGGGAGGGATAAGCATGCCTCTTGGTCTCTAAGTGTAGGGGTGAAAAAATAAACCAGTAAACTAGTGAACCAGCCCAAAATAGGTTGATTCGGTTTGGTATCAGTTTCATCTTTTGAAAAACCAGCCAGAGTCGGAACTGGTTTTCCTTTTTCCAGGATCGGACCTGTTACCGCGTTAATTTCCTTCACTCATAGGCGTGGGGAATTCATCATTAACTAATACTTCCTTATGATTGTGTTGATTTATTCCAAAGCTGTAAATTCATTTTTCGGGTTGTAGTGACCCAGATATGACACCAGGCGTTTTGCCTACCACGCTAGCCCCTTTAAATATTTTGTCCCGTCGTTTCCAATTTTCAAGAATTAAGAAATGGGATTTCGGTTGCCTAGGATGTGGCGACGGTTATTGGGTAATGTACACCTGTTCCCCTTCCATTGCATCATGTTGTCAGGTCATAATGATTCTTGTCGTCGGCCCCTTGTATCCCCAATTCAATTTGCATGCCACTTTCTTTTTTCATTTTGCTTCTCATTTACCTTCCTTGCCTTCTCTCTCTTGCAATTTCTTGCCGTCTCTTGTGATTTCTTGCTCCCTTCGTATTCCTCATTCTACTTCCTTTTCATCTTTCAATGGCAAAACATGACATTTCTTCCTGTCTCACCGATGTGGAATCTTCTCATGTCTTGGATGTCCCAACTTTCGAAGGGTATGGGTGGCACTCTTCTCTTAGTTCTAGTGATTTGAAGAATCTGTGAGAAGACTTTGGTATTTCAGACACGGCTCACCTGGAAATCCCTGATTGTGGTTGCGTTGATGAAGAAGGTTTTGGTGGCAAGCTTGCTCTAATTGTCTATGCCTTGACACACAGCCTGAGGCTCCCATTCTGTCGCCCCATACGCAACCTCCTTGACCTTTTTCGCATTGCTCCTGTTCAACTTCATTCCCACACGTGGAGGGTTCTTCTTTGTGCCCCAACAGGCACTAGCTCGCTTTGAGACCCACCACTTGAACACTAAACAATAGACTAGAAAGTTTTTCTTGATTTCTCGTGATGGTTGGGAGTTCCTGAATTCGAAGACTCTCTAGCAAGATTTTCCAATTAGGGCACATTGGGGCAAAACGAGCATGGCAAAAGTAATTATGCTCACGTTGATTACCGAGCATGGCATAAACGTCTTGGACATCCAAACTCTAATGTACTTCATGATTTGCTAAATTCTGGTTTACTTGGGAATAAAGAGTTACCATCTCTTAGTGCTGTTCAATTTGATTGCAATTCTTGTTGACTTGGCAAAAGTAAAACTCTGCCATTTCCCACTCACACACCAAAAGTAGTCCAGCCTTTTGATATGATACATAGTGATGTGTGGGGTATGGCACCGCTTACTTCTCCTGCTAATTACAAGTACTTCGTCAATTTTATTGCGACTATAGTCCTTTCACGTGGATTTATTTCCTGCATTCTAAAGATGAAGTATTCTCTATTTTTGAGCTCTTTCATTCTCATATTTAGACCCAATTTTCTGCCAATATCAAAATCCTTCGATCTGACAATGGGGGTGAGTACATGTCTCATTTGTTTCAGGAATTTTTGCAAACTAATGGCTTACTCTCTCAATGGTCTTGTCCTTCAACCCCCCAACAAAATGGGGTGGTTGAAAGAAAGAACCGTCACCTTCTAGATGTTTTTTGCACCCTTCTTTTAGAGTCATATGTCCCTTCTAGATTTTAGTGTGAAGCTCTCTCCACTGCTGTCCACCTCATCAATATATTGCCTTCTTCCTCATTGGACCACGTTTCTCCTTATACTCAATTATTTGGTCACACTCCAAGTTATTCTAACCTTCTTACCTTTGGTTGTGTGCTATGTTCATCTTCCTGCACACGAATGCACAAAACTCATGGCTCAGTTAGTCCAATGTGCTTTTTTAGGATATTTTGTACACCATAAAGGTTTTCTTTGCTATGATACAAATCTGCGTCGTTTTCGGGTTTCTAGAAATGTCATCTTTCTAGAAAACCAATATTTTTTCTCCACTCACCACGATCCCCTTTCTCCTTCATTTTCTGTTCTTCCCTTGTTTACTAACTCTTATGCAGATCCCGTACCTTCTAAGCCTCTCATAATGTATCAGCGACGCTCCTTCACCACATCAAATCAGACTTCCACACCTCCCAAGCCCCCCTCAAGTTCATTCTCAGACTGCTAATTCTGTTCCAGCAATTGCACCTGCTCCTCTCAGGTATACTACTCGAATTCATAGACCCCCAGATAGGTTTGGTTTCACCCCTCCTTTATCCTTGACAGCCACCTTGTCTTCTACTCCTATTCCCTCATCTTTTAAGCAAGCAATGGAGCATGAGTGTTGGTGGAAAGCTATTGAAACAGAACTTCTAGCACTTGAAGAAAACCAGACTTGGGATTTTGTTTCATGTCCCCCAACCGTGAAACCCCTCAGCAGTAAGTTGGTGTTTTCTATCAAGCTTTGTTCCAATAAATCCATAGATCGTCACAAGGCTCGATTGGTGGTTCTTGGCAACAAGCAAGAGTATGGCCCTAGACTACGATGAAACCTTCGCATGGCTAGCCAAGATGACCATCGTGCAAACCATACTAGCTCTTGCTACATCTCAATCATGGTCTTTACATCAAATGGATGTTAAGAATGCATTCATACACTGTGATCTCAAGGAGGAAGTTTACATGAAACTTCCCTCTGGTATGCCTACTTCCTCACCTAATGATGTTTGCAAACTAAAACGCTCTTTGTATGGTTTGAAGTAGGCACCAAGAGTATGGTTTGAAAAGTTTCGATCCACTCTCCTTGGCTTTTCCTTCACTCAGAGTCAGTATGACTCCTCCCATTTTCTACAGAAGACATCTAAGGGCATAGTTGTTCTCCTTGTTTATGTGGACGACATCGTTGTCAATGGTTCCGATATGGAGGGCATTTCTGAGATTCAGAAATTATTGCATTCTACTTTCCACATGACAGACCTTGGCCAGCTCACCTACTTCTTGGGGTTAGAGGTGCATCATTAGCCTCAAGGTATCTTCTTGAATCAGCACAACTATATTAAGGATCTGGTTGAGTTAGCTAGACTCAAAGACACTACTATATTGACACCCCCATGGAAGTTAATGTGAAATACCGACATGACGAAGGGGAGCTTCTTTAGGATCCTACTTTCTATCGAAAGTTGGTTGGTAGTCTTATATATCTAACCATCACCCGACCGGACATCTCTTATGTTGTACACACCGTTAGCAAGTTCATGCAAGCCCCTCGGCATCTCCACCTATCTGCAGTCCGACGTATCATTCGATACATCCTTAGCACATCTAGTCGTGGCTTATTTTTCCCTACTGGTTCTTCACTCCAGCTACAAGCCTATAGTGATGCTGATTGGGTCGGTTGCCCAGACACAAGGAAATCTACTACCGGATGGTGTATGTTTCTTGGTGATGCACTTATCTCTTGGAAATGCAAGAAGCAAGACTATGTCTCCAAATCATCAACTGAAGTAGAGTACCAAGCCATGTCTGTTGCATGCTACGAGATCATTTGGCTACTGGTCTCCTCATAGAACTTGGTTTCTCCCAAGTTCAACCTACTCCACTACATGCTAACAACACTAGTGCCATCCAAATTGTTGCCAACCCTATATACCATGAACGCACTAAGCTCATAGAGGTTGGCTGACACTTCATCCAGGAGGCCTTTGACCACCATGTTATTACCCTCCCACATATCTCCACTACTCTACAGATCGCAAATATCTTCACCAAATCCATGGCACGTCAGTGCCATAATTTCCTTGTTAGCAAATTGATGCTTGTAGATTTACCAGCATCAATTTGAGGGGGGATGTCAAAGGAATCTACTGGCCATTTAAAGTCAACAGATTCTATCCATTTAAAGTCAGCAAATTCTATACCTTGTACAGCTTTGACAGCTATCTTCTATATTTGTAAATCTTTTATTCTTTCCTTACTTAGGATATACTAGTTGTAGGCTATATTTTGGAAAATCTGTATATGGTAGTTTAGCTGATTTTAAGGGCAGAAGATTAGCTTGTATTCTGTATATATAAATTGGAATTCTCCACTGAGAGATACACATTTTTGCTCAAAGATATAAGTTTGTTAGTTCGAAGGGAGGGAGGTCGGGCATAGAGTATGTAGATCTGACTTGGGGTGCTCCCGTAGATACTTGTGCAACCGTTTGAGACCTTCTTTGTAGTTTTACACCCAGGCCGTGTCCTAGATGGCTCGAGTGACTACAATTTGGGATCGGATCTCCGCAGAGTATTTTACAACATTTTCCCAACAGGACCTCATAACCGAGATGTCAATGTCTCGAGCTATGATGGTATTGTTCCTCTCGACCACCTCATTTACAAGGGCATCGGCTCGATCCTTGGCCCGTTGCAGCTATGTCTTCCGACGCTACACCTCCAAGTTGAGCTTAAAGTGCCTAAATAACAGCTTCAAGCGTTGCCTAACAACTGAGGCCCTCTCTCGTCGGAGCTTCTGAAACCTCTTTCAAGCTGACCTTAGCTCTGCCTCCCTCTTGTTTAGATCCCTCGTGGCCTCGACAAGAGTGTCTTGGAGGCGTTTGCCCTTCGACTGCCACTGGGCGACTTTCTCCTCAACCCCAACTAGCAACCGCTTCACCACCTTCTTCTTCTTCTTCTTCTTGAACATAAGGGCATCCTCTACCAGGAGCTTGTTGCGCTTCCTCATGTCCTAAACCTCCTCAATCATCTTGTCGCGCTCCACAAAAAAGGTGTTAATCTATTGGGCCGCCTGGCAAAGTTTGAAGTGGCCAAAACGGGCCAGCGACCCGAGCGACCAGTTAGCCTCCTTGAGCTCCCCCAACTCCTCGTCAATCACCCTCGCCAGCTACTTAGCGGCCTACAGTGCAAGCAACCATCAAAAGCAAAGGAAGAAAGGAGCTCAAGGAATGAGTGAAGTATAGGAAACATACCTGGGTAAAGAAGGGCCGCAATCTCTGGGCCACCTACTCAGAAGCATACCCCCAAGCCTAAGGCCTTTACCACTTGAGCCAAAGCCTAGGGGTTATTAGTCTTAATTTATAGAATTTAGGCCGCCATGTATATATATATATGACTCTGAGTTTTATTGAATTGCTATAATTAATAGTAGAAAATTACAATCTAATATATTAGATTGACTATTGGAATGTAGTGAATGAAATCTCATATTATCCCGTAGGGATATATTATTATTCTTTATAATGATTATAGAGAATTAAATATAATCTAATATCAGATCGAGTATAAAAAGGAGGTGAATAAGATTACATCATATTATTTAGGACTTAGGAGGGATAAATTATTATTATTTATATTTATAATTATATAAGAGGATTTCAGTTATAATATTGACTAATATTTTATAATTATACAAGAATATAGGGTTTTTGCAACCAATTCATTTCCATCCCCATCAAAATTGAAGCTGAAAATTATCTTTTGCATCAGACTTACACTTGTCGCAAGTTTTCATTGCTAAAGATGATTTTTGGAAAAACAAACAGTTCTACAACTTCTAAGTCCACAATTTGATCCTATTGCATCAGTTTCCCTTGACGCAAAAAATAGGCCTCATCATCGTGCTGTAAGCGACGATTCGATTCCGTCATAACATTATACTATACAATTGCAGTGATACATATTCTTTTCGCAACAATTATTTACAATGCAATAAGATTATACGGTTGTTGCAACCATATTATTTCCATCACTACACAAATTGAAGCTAATTATTATTTTTTGCGTCAGATTTTAACTCGTCGCTTACAACACCATTGCTAAAGGTGAGCTTGGGCAATGAACAATTCTTTTTCTTTTGCATCTACTATTTAGTTGTAACAGCCCGCTAGAAATTCAATTGTGAAATTTCTATAGACTTTAGGAATCTTGTGAAAACTCCGTAAGCTTTCACGAATCGACTAATTGCATAGGTTTTAGTCTGTCAACATAGTTAGTGTTATCATTCACTATGGTGCCAGAAATGCGATTTTAGTTGTTTGAGGTAGTTAGAAGTGTCAGAATACGTTATAGTTTACACCACTAGACTCAGTTGTATATTTAGGATTTTATGGCCCAATAACTCATTTTCATAATTTTGGACGAAACAGCGGTTCAAAACTGTGAATTTATTTATAGGGGCACTTCGGGGTTGAGTTTTGATAAACGGTTTTTACTGTAAGTTAATATGAATATTTATGATTTTTTAGTACTAAGTTTATTACGTTTTTTTTGGGAGTGAATAGTAACCTCGAGAAGCGTACTACGTGCAGTGTTTTCAAAATCACAGTGTGGAATGTCCAAATTAGGTTAGAGAAGTTTTATTTGGACACTTGGCAAGATCTTAGCCACACATAGTGAATAGTATTAGATACTTGGCACAAAGAGAAACCACTAGATGGATTTGTGAAAGAAATCAAGGTGTGAGATCATGCCACCTTTTTTTT
This sequence comes from Carya cathayensis, assembly GCA_011037825.1. Taxonomy (NCBI): domain Eukaryota; kingdom Viridiplantae; phylum Streptophyta; class Magnoliopsida; order Fagales; family Juglandaceae; genus Carya; species Carya cathayensis. The sequence goes on from QGSO01000197.1 coordinate 3,622,954, forward strand.
TTTTTTTTTTAACAAAAGTCAGGGCCCCATGTACGAGAGGAGCCCCTACCCCAATTTTATTAAAAAACCCTCACTTTTGGCGGAGGAATACCTTTAATTACAAATCCCACCCAACAAAAAAATCATTTCTCTCTAATGAATGCCATCCCCATCCGATCAAGATGAATTAAACCTCTAAGCCGTGTATACTGAAAATCCATCCCAAAGAAATCTAAATTCTCCCCCATAGTCCCCTTCTTAGCTAAAAAATTTGCAACCATATTAGCTTCACGAAAAATATGACAAAAACGAGCGTTAATCTCTATGGAAATGTCCCTTATCTCTTCCCAAAAATCCCACAAAAACCAAAGACGACAAATACCGGAGGCCAACCAACTCAAGATAACCTTAGAATCTAATTCTACTAAAACGTTATGCAAACCCAAATTTTTACACATCCTCAGCCCATCTAACAAAGCATGGCATTCAGCCATCATATTTGTAGCAACCCCATAGTGATGCACAAAGCCAGCAATACATCTCCCAGAACAATCTCGAATAATACCCCCACCCCCTGCATCTCCTGGATTCACACGAGCCCCACCATCAACATTCAATTTCATCATACCCCTCCTCGGCAATTCCCATTTAACAAAGGACACTTGTTTTTTTTAATAGGAATAATCGACACCTGTAACCCTTCCATAACTAAGAAATCATTTCGCTTCGTAACTTGAAAATTCTTCAAATTTCTGGACATATTATAAATCATAATTTTCACTTGTCTAATAATATCCTTTACGTGAAAAGTAGCCACTTCCATCCTTGCCGAGCACCTAGCTTTCCAAAGGCACCAAGAAATAACAATGGGCATCACTCCACGAATCCAACCGGCTTGATTAATTTTTGCAGCTCTCCTCCACCAAAAGACCATCATCCCTTTCCAATTTCTGATCTGTGACAACCTAATTTGACAAATATTAGCAAAATATTTCCAAACCATTTGGGCGTTTAAACCCTCACACATAATATGCTGCAAAGTTTCAGGCTTTGATTGTATACAACAGTGGCATTTAGAAACTAAAGGAATTCCCAACCGCTGAATTACATCATCCGTTGGCACTACTCTTTTTAATCTCCAGCAAAGGAAAGACGTTTTTTTAGGAATTTTATCAAACCAAAGCCACCTCCTCCACTCACATAAACCCCCCGTTCTCTACATATGTCCCAAGCTGATTTTGTTGTGAAGTTGACGTCCTAAGAATTCTTCCAAATAATAGCATCTGCCCTTGGTCTAAGCCTCACGTTAGCCATGGAAATCTGCTGTAGGATATCTGATGGAACCAGCTGACTTAAAACGTCCAGCTTAGGCCCCCTCTCATCAAAGACTTCAGCAACCTGCAGGTGCTTACTTCCCACAACCGGACACAAGTCCTTCAATGGACCTCCCCCTAGCCAATTGTCCATCCAGAAATTAATATTCCCAGCCCCGATCAACCACTTAGAATTTAGAAAAATTCTGGGCATCACCTCCATAATCCCCTTCCAAAACTGTGACCCTTTATTTTTACTCATTAAATTATAAACATGGTCCCGGCGAAGATATTTTTCTCGGAAAAAATCTGCCCATAGCGACACCCCCGTAACCAATTTCCATCCAAACTTTATAAAAAGAGATTGTTGCACTTCCACCAAGTCTCTAATTCCAATACCACCCTCTTCCATTGGCTTACAAATCTGATGCCACGCTACCCATTTACGTTTCTTATTTCCGAGCGAAGACCCCCAAAGGAAATCTGAAAAAATCTTGTTAATCATCCCAAAAACTGCCTTGGGCACTTTTACAACCGACAAAATATGAATAGGCAGGAAATTTAAAACATGCCGTAAAAGCAAAATCTTACCACCAAATGATAACATCTTACTCTTCCACCCTGCAAGTTTTTTTTGAATTCTAGCCAAGATACCATCAAATAAAGAAATTTTCAGCCTTCCCAAATATAACGGAACACCCAAATATACACACGGCCAAGAGCCCTCTTCAAAACCGGAAATTCCTTTGAGATCATTTCTTCTAGCCAACGACATATGAGAAGGAAAAAAAATTGTAGACTTACTTGGACTAATTAATTGTCCCGAAATCTTCTCATAACGATGAAGATTTGCCATAAGCCTTCTCATAGATACTCTCCCACCATTGGTAAAAATTAAAACATCATCCGCATATAGCAAATGAGTGATAAGAGTACCTCCCCCTGGATGATAAGGCTTAACAAGCCCAAGACTGAACTTCCGATGTAACATGCGCGAAAGGAGCTCTTACGACAAAATAAACAAATAAGGTGAGAGAGGATCCCCTTGCCGTACACCCCTCGAAGCCTGGAAAAAACCTTTCGAACATCCATTCAACATGATAGAATAAAAAGGAGAAGAAATAGTGTTGAAAACTATATTTCTCCACTTTTCCGAGAAACCCAGTCTACGTAAAACTTCAAGAAGAAATTTCCAATTCACCTGATCATACACCTTTGCCATATCCAGCTTTAACATCACATTGCCTCCTCTCACCTTCCTACTCAACCCATGAACTAATTCTTGTGCCAAGGCCATATTATCAAAAATACTCTGACCTGGAATGAACGCAACCAGTTCCTTAGAAATAATTTTATCAAGAATAGGTGCCAGACGTGAAGCCATAATTTTTGTCATAATTTTGCAAACCATCGAACATAAACTGATAGGCCGAAACTGACCAAAGCCCTTAGGTTCTTCGACCTTCGGAATCAACACCAAATTTTTCGCACCAAAAAACTTAGAAAAAGGGTTACCTTCAAAGACTTCCTTGGCCATGTCCACAAGGTCAGCTTTCACAATATCCCAAGCCAAAGAAAAAAATGCAGTTGAAAAACCATCCGGTCCTGGACTACTGTCCACAGGAATAGACCGAAGAGCCCTATAAACCTCCTCTTCCGACGGCAGCCTACACAAAGCATCATTCTCCGCATCGGTAACAACTGGGGACAGCAACGCCAACTCAGGTTCCTGAAGACTGACATTAGACCTTGTGAAGAGCCCCTGATAAAACTGGACAGCCTCCAGATGCACTGCTTCAGCTGACTCTAGTGCCCTACCATCCTCCAACACCATTTTATCAACAATTTTATTTTTTTTCTTCACCCTCATCGTAGCATGAAAAAACTTAGAATTGGAATCCCCCTCAGCCAACCACTTAATGCGAGATTTTTGACAAGCTAATATCTCCTCCCGATTCACCCATTGTAAATGAGCCTTTTTAGCTTGTAGCATCTCTTCTTCCACCTGCAAAGAAAAATTTCTAACAAGATCTTCCTCAAGGCATTGAATATGATTTTCAAGTCTATTAATCTCCACCTCAACTCGACCAAAGACTTCCCTATTCCATTTTATCAGCACATGCTTAAACCTTTTTAATTTTCTACTAACCCTCACCATAGCACATCCCTCCACATAATCACCCCAACTTTGCTTCACCAAAGACAAAAACCCATCATGAGATCCCCACATACGTAAAAATCTAAATGGCTTCACAATAGAAATATTCTTCTTAAACAAAAGAAACAACATAGGAGCATGATCCGAAGATGACCGAGGAAGATAACTGTAATTTGACCCCTCAAACAAATTAATAAACTGCATGTTAACCAAAATATGATCCAAATGAGCCCAAATACGCCGTCCTCCATTCCGCCCATTACACCAAGAGAGTGTGTTGCCACAAGAAGGAGGCTCTATTAAAGCACAAACATTAATCCAATCAGTAAACTCAGCTTTAGCCCAAGGAGCCTTAAAAAGGCCCCCAATCTTTTCACTATCCACGCGAATAATATTAAAATCACCCCCAATGAACCAAGGTTGCCCCTGCGGATCTTGTAACCTGAGATAATCCCATAACTCCAATCTTTTTTCCTCAAAACCACTAGCATACACGAACGAAGAGAAAATACGCCTTGACCCAAACACAAACCAACCAGAAATAGCTTGATCAGAACAAGCTGTCAACTGAAAATCCACCTCAGCCGCCCAAAACAACCAAATCTTTCCCCCTACTTCAGCATTATTACAAGAGGGAAAGCTCATCCATCGCGCCCAACGACTACATTTATTTTTATTCAAAAAAGGCTCTAAAATAGCCACCACCAATGGCCGTCTTTTATTTAAAATATGCCAAAGTCGAAACTTCGACGAAATAATACCCCTAATATTCCAAATCAATATAGACATAAGAAACTCAAAGAAATTTTTTGGAACGTGTACGCCGTTCCAACGCAACAACATATTTTTCTTTTCTTAACCCCTTTACCTTTTTTAGAGGTACATGCATGTTTGGATCTGAGTCGAACACCTTTGCAGCCAGGTCATTTAACTCGTCATCTTGATCACCTTCCGATCCCGCTTGGCCAGATTCCCCTGGTTCCAACCTTCCCGAAGTCAAAAGATCCCCATCTCTAGCCATACCCCCAAGTTCAAATTCTAAAGACTCATCTATCATTCTCAATATACTTCTCGGCGCTGAAATGTTAGAACTGTGCAGAGCCTCCGAACCTGAATCGGAAGAATTGTCATCCTCCATATCACTCCATTTTGTTGGACTCCTATACGTTGAGTGAATCGGCAACACAATTTCCAGCACTCCCGCCTGCTCCAACTCCTTTTCCCGAATGCTTCCGTCTACGCTCCTCTCAACCTGAGGCTCTACAACAATCTCAGACCCCAGCTGCTGCACCTTCGTCATATCAGTAACCAAGTCCTGCGACCCACACAGAATGTTATCAGTTTGAAGCATATCACAAAAAGTCCTCTGTTTTTCAGAAATCAGGACCGTATGTAATTCTTGAACCTGCTCTTCAACCCGATCGAACCCAATACCCAGCAGAGAGATAAAAATGATAGGGACTTTAGCTTCAGCCTTCTCCATTTTCTGTTTAGAGATTTTGTCCAGGATCACCTGCCTCCTAGACTTCGAACACTCACCTTTCTCAACTTGCCTAGTGTCCTGAACAGATTTTTTTCCGTTAGGCACGACTTCCTTCCAAACAACCTTTCCAGAATTAAACAACCTTTCCAGAATTAAATTGTCCTCCTCCTCCCTAAGCCTCCTTCTTCCTCTTGCTCATTCTACTCCGGTTACACCTCTCCTCCGTGTGCCCCTGTTTTCGACAAGAACAACAATAACTAGGGACCGATTCGTAGAATATTTCCTGGAAGTGACTAGTCTCTCCATGTGGGGCACCCAACCAGAACAATTTCCGTAAGGAATCAGCCACATTAACCTCCACACAAATACGACCTGCTTCAGGGCGTGTTACACAAGCCGTTGCATTATCCCTCTTCAAAAATTTACCAATTCCATCACCTATGCTCTGTAAGATAGACTCCTGAAAGAAGTTTGGTGGAAGTCCAGGTAGAGCCAGCCAAACCGGCACCCAAGGTGAGTCTTCTTCCTCAATAAAATCGGTAGACCAATGGAATACCCTATACGGAACCCCCAGCACTTCAGAGTTTCCTCTAGCCATCACTGAAATAAAATCTTCCTCCATCACCAGCCGAACAAGGACGTTATGTGGGTTCCTCAACTGCCCAATCACTGGAACAGCTTTCAAACCCCAATGATTTTGAATAAAGCTTTTGATTTGATCCAACGACGGCCTTCGTATCAGAAACTTCAAGACCACAGAAAATCGAAATGGTTCCGCTGAGCTCTGAACCTCTGCTTTTGAGAACACGAAGTACATCTCTCCATCTAAGAATTTCGGCTCTCTATGGGGGATATTAACGCTCGGCAACAATTGAGGATTAGTGCCCAGAACTTCCACAAACCGACGTCGTGCTGGCTCCCAGCCAACCTTCCCATCCGAGACCTTCTCACTCAGGCCAGACTTGCTCAGGCCATCATCCCCCACCTGCCCAACAACTGCCGGCGAAGGCATAGAGCCGGCGCCCCCAACACTACGCACGAAACAGGTCCCCAAGTTTGAGAGAAAAGAAACCTAGTGCCACGTCATCAGTCTCTAAGTAGGATTTTCAACATGCCACCTAAGCAAAATCTTTTTCATCTGATCAACCAAATTGAGCCAAATCAAAGAAGGTTTCAACCCTAGTGAAACACTAAATGGTTGGAATCCAATTGAAACCCCAAAAACTTGGTTGAAACCGAAACCCTAAATGGTTTCCCCAAACCCTAAAGTTGGCCTTCAAACCCTTTTTGATCCAATTTCTAGCATTGTGTTTAATCACTTGATTAAATCACTTCCACAATCTATTAATTTCTCAAATTCTTATCATGACTTCTTTATCCAACATTTTAAACCTTGAAAATTTGATTGGGCCAAGAAAAATTGGATTTGGGCTTGATAGCATCTCAAACCCTAACCAAACCCCCTTTACACCCCAAATTGAAGCCCACTTGGTTGAGGCCCACCAAGGCCCACGAATTTGGCCACCTTGGCAAGGATTCTTGGAGAAGTTTCCTACCCCACATGGCAGACCATTCACTGCCCTTGGCTGCACCCAATAGTGCCTTGATGAGATGGAGAAACCCACCCCATCAAACCCCATGCCTCACAGCTTCTGCAGGCTGTCCTCTCCCTTCACTATTCTCCACTTTATGTCACATATCTACCTCCAATCAATGGTCATTCAGGTTCATATCTTCCCCCTACAGAAGTCTTAAGTTGTGCAATTCACACTTACTTCCCTTTAATCACTTCTTCACCCCGTTCTTAGAAAGAAACCCAAAAGAGCTCTCTTGGGTAGATTACTGTGTGTTTTCGTATGGACATTTTCGATCCTTTGTAAGTATTTTCACACAATGACTCCTTCATAACAGTTGTTCCTCTTTGAGTATAGTTTCCGTAGATATATTATTTGTATCATTAAATGGTCATTTGATTGGTCAAAAGTATTTTTAACGGTGGAAAGGTCATTCTAGGCGTGAAACTGGAGAGTATGTTATGTTTTGAAATTTTTGACCAAGCTAATGGATATATCTTGGTCCGAAAATTTTATGGAGTGTTTTTAAGAGTGTTCATTGAAGTTTTGTTGCATGAATAAAGCTTTTGATGATAGATTTTCTTAGATATAGAAACTTGAAAACTGGAAGTGGAAAAACAGTTTTTATTTGGTGAAAGTTAGAATATTTCGTGGTTTGATCTTACTCTAATGCCTTTGATATTTTTATATGATGATTCTAAGTCTCTTATTTTAATGTTAGGATGTTATTTTGGAGATATTTAGAATTAGTTTCAAAGATATGATTTTTCTATGCAAGAGAATTTCGGTTAGGCCTAAGATTTGATGTTTTTGGGTTAGATCCATGTTTTATTGAGTTTTAGCCATGTGATTTTAATTTTGATGGTTGGATATTCTTTAAAACACATTTTTAAACCATGTGATGCTTTATTTCAAAGATCTCACCTTCTTAAGCCATTGATCAAGATAGTTAAGAAAAAGTTTCTGTTTTTGGACTAAGTGTAAAACCAAAAACTCCAAGTGTTATTTTGTACTTTTGGTGACTTTATTTTCATGATTTAAAGCATGGTTTATCTTAGGATGATGTTATGAATATGTTAGAAGTAAGATTTGATTTTTTTGGAATTCTTGGAGATATTTTGATTTAGGGACAAAGCTTGTGATTCAAGTGTTTGGGTCTTTTTACAAAAAAATTTTGGTGTTGATTATAAGCCTTTTCTAAATGGATGTTTTAAGTATGGTTTTAAACTTAGGATTGCAAGATTTTTGTTGTAAAATTTTGGTTTAAGCATGAGTTTTGAAGTTGGAAGGAATTGCAACATTAATCAAGAGAAATGACCTATGGATTTTTTTGGCCATTGTGATTTGTTTTAAATTTTTCTGAGTTGGTTTTTGCGTTTAGGACAAAATTTCCATGAGGAATGTAAATTTTGGAAATTTTTGGAGTTAGGATGTGAAATCCTTAAGTTAGGGGTAAAATAGTCATTTTCCTACATGTAGAGGGTAAAATGGTAATTTTACTCTAAGCTGTCTCTTTTACACATTTCTAATTGTTAGTAATTACATTTCTAATTTTTAGAATATCCTCTTACAGTTCCTCGTGTTTCGCGCTTTATTTTCATTAAACGCGACAAACGAGGTAAGTTAACTTTTAACTTACTATCAGTTTTTTTTTGTATGTGTAATGGGTAATGGAAACTATATTTTATGTTTTTATGTTGTTATATATGCCATGCCATGTTATCATATGTTTATCTATTACATGAATTATTCTGTCATGAAATACTTATTTGTTACACAATATATTCTGTCACATGTTTGCCACGTTATGAACTATTGTCTGTTACATGCTATTCCATGTTATGAAATGTTATCTATTATGTTAATGTCTCAAACTATGTCATGTTTGTCGTCTTACGTTCATGTCACGTTATGCTACATCAGGACTTCTGTCCTTTCGTATTCATGTCGTGTCTGGTCTCGAATACAGTTTGTGTATCTCGAGAATAATTATGTTAAATTATTCATGTCAATCATGACCCTAAGTGCTAGGATGGGGTAATATCCTAGTGGAACTCCTTTGTTCACGCTGGAGTGTCTAAATAGGTGTGAAATTCCCTGGGTTGACGAAGTACAGTCAACAGGTTGCGATTGGGGCCTAATTAGCTGGTCACCGGAGCGCACTAGGCACTAACGCCGATGGTGCCATTTTTTATTTTACATATATTCATGGGGCCACAACAACTGTAGAGCATACACTACGTGAGACACAGCAATTGTGACACGTAGAATATGTGGGGCCACAACAACTGTGGAGTACGTATTAACGTACTCACAGCTGGTGTAGATACCTGTGTTGTGATGCGGTAATCGGCAGGGACACACGGCTCAAGGAGACTCGTGTAGCACCCATATGGTCACGATATTAATTAAGACAATGGAATAAGATTCCAAGTTCATGTATTTCACGTTCAAGTCATGTTTCACATTACGTTATGTTCAAGTTTATGTTCATGTCAAGCTTCAAGTTCACGTCCATGTTATGTTTCAAGTTCACGTCCATGTTATGATTTAAGTTCATGTCACGTCAAGCTAAGTTTCTGTTTCAGTTCAATTATGTCAGCTCATGCCATGTTATGTCATGTCACATTATGCTTATTATTTTATGCCATGTTATGTCAAGTTATGTTATATTTACTTTTGACTTTGATGGTGCATTCATACCTTTATTTCTATGCATGCATCATTAACCTGTGTGAAAGTTTTCTGTTAACTTGCTGAGATTTATAATCAAATCTCACCGTGGTAGTCCCAACTACCATTCCCCCCGAATGGTAGGCGATGTGTCACAGTATTCTAGTCTTGTTAGTTGAGTTACGCGAGTTACTTAATGAAGTGGTTCGGTAGTATATTTTGGTACTGTAAATATGGAGTCTAGTCTCCCATGTTTTGAGATTACAGTCTTCTGAGACTCGTACTGTAATCGTGGTTTTTATTTTGTTAAGTATGCATGGATTATACTTTAATTATTTGGGTGTTATAAGTTTGGTGCATAGTATTCAAAAAAAAAAAGTATCCACTGCGAATATTGCATAATGTTAGATGCATGTTAGGAACATTACATCTTATATGTCATGAATGGGGGCATGTAACCTTGTGTTATATGTCTCGATGCTTCAGATGTCCGTCCAATCCCAAACATTAGTCCTTTTACATCATTTTAGTCTCGACATAGAACACTATTTTCGACCATTTAAAGCTTATTTGTGGTGATACTAAAGCACCAGAAATAGTCTTTTACAAAATTCAAAAACAGCGTGCATACTACCAAGTGCCTAAAAGAAAACTTGGATTGGAAAGAGCAAAGACTGAGATCCAAGTCAATACCTTTGGTGAAAGTGGCATGGGGAGATCCGTTAGCTCAAGATTTCTCTTGGGAGAGACAGGCGGACATGAGAGAACAATACCTTTATTTGTTTGAGTGACTGGCGATATGTTTCCTAAGCCTACTCTTAGTTGAATCTAATGGCTTGCCTTGATGTTAATGCTTGACCTTGCCAATTTGGAGGACAAAATTTTTCTTAAGGAGGGGAGGATGTGATACCCCGTTTTTACTTGCATTTTTAATGAATGATTATTTAATTTATTATCAATAATAGTTCTCTTATTATAAATTTTATTAATTGTGAGTTGTAGTGTTTTTATTTGGCTTATATTTATTTTATTTTGCCTTTTTCCTTTCTTAAATCCTTGATTTTGGTTTGGCTTAGTTTAGTGGGTTGTTCCTTGTTTTTGGGCCAAAATCCCTTCATTTTCAGGCCCAACCCAATAAACCCATCCTAAACGGCGTCGTTTGGTGTGCCTTAGGGCTTCTTCTTCTTTTCTTTCTTTCCTTCCTAGCTCTGCTCACTTCCCTTCTTCCTCTTCCTTCGTTTTCTTCGTTTCTTCTTCTTCCTTTGGTTGCCGTAGCTCTCTTCCACCATTCTTCAGCTTGTAATTTCTACTTTTCACTTCTCCTTGTTTTGGTTCTATAATTTTCTGCAAAAACAATTGGATCTTCTCTCATTTTACATTTTTATTTTTTCTCTGTTTATATTTTTTGTAGGTCGGTCGAAGCCTCATTTCGCACCATCTTTCCTCTTCTTTTTTTTTTCTTGTGTATTTCTTCTTATTGTGGTGTAAAAAGTCTTGCCTTTTCTCTTGTTTTTCCCTTGAATCACGATCTGTTTGACTCCCAATTTTTGTGCTCTGGTTTGCCTCCAAACATGAAGCTTGAGACTCGGTTTTCCCTCTCCTTGTCTCTGTCAATTTCGTGTACTTGATTGTGGGGAAGCCCTTGCATTTTTCGGGTGTTCTAAGGCTCAAACCTTGCCTTTTTGTACTTGCCAAATTTGTACTCTGTTCCTGCCAAATTTGCATTTTTCGGGTTTTCTTGTTTCTCGTTATATCTTCATCTCCAATTTTCCTTCTTCAAATTTTTGTGCTTTTAGTACCCCTATTTTTGGTCTAATCTATGGGTTGTGTTTTTGGGTTCTTGGTGTATTGTGGTTCTTGCCGTGGGTTTTATTTTGAGCTTTTCTTGTTGATTTTTGGGTGTTGCCGTAGTCTACTTTTCAGCCATCTACTTTCAGATTTTATTGCCTTAAAAGCATTGTAAGTATTTTCTAAATAAACTTTGAGATTTAAATATATTTTGCTTTAACAAATATTTTGTGAAATTGGTTGGTTGTGCCAGATTGAATCCGAGGAGTCGGGGGTCAGTTGGAATGGAGAACGGAGTTGTTTGTGCGATTGTTGAAATTGGGATTTGTTTGTTTTTGGATATTTTTGTATCTTGTCGTATACATTTCATGGTGCGTGCATGTTCATGTTCATAAAAATGAAAACTAGGTTTTCATGTGTAAATAGATTTTTGGGTGCGTGTATCACGACCCCAAGCTGAGATGAGGTATTATCTCAGTGAATCTCCTCTGGTTACTCGAGAGCGCAATATACTGAGTGATGTCTCCTGAGTTTTCGCTGGGCAACAATGGGATCAAATGGGATGGTAATGCTCTTGTGCTGACTCCGTTACCCCTCTGCTGGCGGGGGCTAGAGGATACTTAGTTATGAACGCGCTAGGTGTGGAGCTAAATATTGCTCGTTACAAAGTCACACTCATGGTCGTTACCCATGGTGTGGCGAAGGGAGTCAGGGTGTGCAGATGGTTCCTAGAGGATCGAGATCATGGTACATACAGTTAAAATGGATAATGGACAATTTTCCGTGAAAATGGTGAGATTTGATTAACGAATTTTGTGTTGGGCCATTTTTTGGGAAAATGGCGACTATGTTTTAATGGATTGGATTTATGGGCCAAATGAGATTTTTGGCATGCGTGGAAAAAAATTACTCATTTTGGGAAAGGATGATCTTTGAGTTTCATGCATATGGCATCATGTTCATGCATTTTGTTATCGCATGAATGTATTTTTATCTTGTGGTTTGTTTGGATTATTCCTAATTACCCGCGGTACTATTTATTGGTACTGTAGATTTTGATACAGATGACGAGGAGGTTGAGCCCGAGGAGGCGGCTCCGCCGGAGGAGTAAATTGGTGGATTTTGTTTACTTTTATTCAGAATAAATTCCTTGCTTTTGAAATTTTGTATTTTGAATTATGTCATTGTTGTTACTGGATATTTGTAACATTTTTGATACACTTGTGTTTTAGCTTACCGGATATCCAGGTATAATGCCCTTTTTTTTAATTATATTTTTAACACTTTTTAAACTTTTTAAAAGGAAAAAACAAAACTTTCACTTTCTAAAAAAAATTCTTTAGCACCTCTTAAAAGGCCTTTTTATCAAAAAAAAAAAAAAAAAAAAAACAAATCACTTAAACATTTTTTAAAAGGTTTTCTTCTTAACAATTTTTAAAAGGCTTTTTTAAAAGCCATTATGTTTATTTTTTTTATAGGCATTTTTTTAATATTAAATATCTTTATAGGAATTTTGTCTACAATACACACACAATACACTGCATATTACATTGTTGTTTACAATGTAAAACATCTCAAGGCTTCTCTAATTTTGTTTGCTATGAAGTTGAGCTTTCCATATTTCAAAAGTAAACTAAAACTAACATCTCAAGACTTCTCTAGGTTTGGGGCTATTAAGGAAAGATTGAACTATCGCCAATAACTTGAATTGCTGTTAGAAGGCTGAGACTATTTGAACCTCACCCATGTCGACCATGTCATTTTTATATATCTGCTGCAAGGAAGTTCCCAAGTGATACCTAGATATAGACATAAGTTATGTATAATTAATCAGGGATAACAAGAGAGTGAAAAATTCTAATGGGAGTAGTAAAAAGCTTACCGCAATGGCAAGAACTGTTGGTACTGAAATGAAAAGAACACTAAGAAAGGAGCACAAACAAGCCATGAAATCAATCAAGATGACAATGAGAGTGAAATAAAACAGTGCCATGAGAAACAGCAAAGTCACAAGCATAGCAGAAGCCATGAATAGTATTTTGGGTATTCATGTCCGTGAACCTCTATAATTAGTGCAATATAGTAGCAAGAATTTTGAGATATTTGCAAATGCTCTTTTAGTTTTTTGTTTTATCATTTGGCCTTCACTACTATACATATATATTTTTAGGCAGTTAAAACTTCATATATCATGTGTTGATCAACAAGAGACATGGCAGGGTTTCAACAACACACATCCACTATATTCAGCATCCCACTTCCATGCAGCAAATACTAAAATCACATAAAATGATAAAAATTTGAAAAAAAATCCCAACAATCAACATCAAATACAGTAATGGATGAAATCAAAATTGATCAAAATCTCATCCCAAATTCCCAATAGAAAACAAAAATAAAAAATAGAAAAAGATCAAAAAGAGCACAATGGAAGTCAGTTGGTACACCAAACTGGCAAGCTATATAACCTATATATATATATATATATTAATGGATATATATAACCATAAATATAAATAAAATTCATAAATTGGAACCTAAAAATACTAAATATTTTCATGGTTTGGACAGAGGAGAAATGACAAATACCTAAATGAGACTAGAGACCAAGTGAGGCCTATTAAACTGGAGTACATGTTTGGGTTTTCGATCAGATTTCTCCAAACCCACATCCAAACCAAAATGAAGGGAAAAAATTTTATTGAACACAGTCACAACATCCGGAGAGATTAATAGCAAGAAAAAATAAAAAAGAAACTAAAGATTAGAGAAAAGAATAAAACCAAACCAAAACTAGATCCAAACCAACAAGGAAGGAAAAAAAAAAGTTTAATGAACACAATAGAGAAATAGAGAACTTTAGATTCTTGACATACAACATCCAAATAAATTAATAGCAAGAAAAATACCAAAAATAGACTAGAGATTAGGGGAAAAAAAAACCTAACACAGATCCAAACAAAAAACAAGGGAAAAAAAGTTTAATGCACACAATTGTAGCATCTAGAGAGATTAATGGAGCAAAAACTCACATCCCTGGCAAAAGCTCGTAGCCCCAACAGCAGAAATCCTTTACTTTTTGCCCTTTACAATCTAGAACCCACCATTCAATGATCCTTAATCCAAACTGGTATAGATCTATGATGAAGCGCTAAAACTGCATGATTAAGTTACTTAAGTGAATAAATTGTTTAATAAAAAATGATTTAAGTACTTAATTATGCAATAGATCACAATACTTGAGTCAATTGATAATTCTGACATTCTTAGTGCTTTTGAAGATTTATATTGCAATTATTTCACATGAAAATAAATATTTGAATTTTATTCCTCTTATAACAGGAAAGGTTTGGAAGAGAAATGGAAGAATCGAGAAAAGCCCAAAGAGCGAGGTGTGGAAGAATGTGAGAAGAAGAGTAGATGAATTTTGAGACTAAACATTTCTTCAATATCGGGTTTGATGGGCTTGCTAGTAGCTAGACAGGAACCTTTGCTGGGAGTGCTGGGCTTCGAGAGATTGAGAGAGAAATCATCTGGTTTGAGCTGAGTGGTAGTCACGGATGGAGGGCACCAAGCACATGCATAAACCGTGGACATGCAAACTAACAGCTCACACTTGCAGAAAATAAAATGCACATGCAGCAGCATCACACGAACAGCATCAACAGCTCACACTTGCAGAAAATAAAATGCACATGTAGCAGCATCACACGGACAACATCAACAGCTCACACTTGCAGAAAATAAAATGCACATGCAGCAGCATCACACGGACAGCATCAACAGCTCACACTTGCAGAAGGGAATCAACCAGCACATGCAGGAAAAGTTGCACTCACATAGCTCATGCACATGCAGGAAAACTCACGGCTGGAACTTGCAACTCGCACCTGCAGAAAAGAAGAAACACATGCTGCAAACCGAACATGCAAAAATAAAAAAGGAACACTCGGACACCACACTTGCAGAAAATAAATGTAGAAAAATAAAGAGAACGAAGCACATGCATCACACGGACTCACGACTGGAAATGGACAGCACACATGCAGACTTCAATACACATGCAGAAAAGCAAAAGAAGAAACTGCAGCAGCACATGGAGAAAACACAAATAGAAAAGCAAGGAAAAGCAGCAGCAGAAAGTGAAGAAACTCACGGCTCAAACCAGCACATCAACTCGGGCAGCTGGAACTTACACACACATGCAGAAACTAACGTGGGCAGCACCTCAATACAGATCAAAAGAGCAGCACATGCAGAAAAAAAATAAAGCAGAAACAAAAGCTGGAGAACGTGGCAAACCGAATGAAGGGGCAGGCTGTTATTCTTTTTCTGCCTTTAGTCTTGCTGTAGTTGTTCAGCTGGGGGGGCAGTATTTATTATTCTCATGCAACGAACGTGGGGGGGGGGGGGGAGCCTACAGCTGCTGAAGGGAGTTCCAGACCGAAGGGAGCACTTGTTTTTTTTTATTCTTTTCTTACTGTTTTTTCGTTTGGCATTTCCAGAACTAGGCGGTTTATTTTTTTTCTTTTCGTTTTAGGCATCTGGAGGGAGTTTTAGTTTTTAGTTTTTTTAGACGGAACTTTAGCTTCATTTTCTGTTTTGGATGGGACGGAACTCTGTCTCTTGCTCGGCAGTTTCTTCTTCATTTCACTCGGCTTGTTTTAGTTTTTTTTTTACTTAACTTGTTTGATTAAACAAAGGCAGCTATATTTTTTTTTGGGTCTTTATTCATTTCTCTTTTTGTTAATTTAGAGCACGACAACTTTAGTTTCTTTTTTTTCGCAATATTAATTTTATGCTTGTTAGTTTAGAGCGTGGCGGTTTTGTTTTAGTTTTCGTAGATTATTTATTTCTTTAATATAGTTTGTCTTATTTCTTCATGCTGATATTATAGACTTTTTATTTTTATTTCATTCTAAAGTTTATTTATATTTTCTTAGTTTTTGATATGGTTTCACTTAGATTTATTTTTGTCACTAAAAATATCATGTGTAACTAATTTCTAAAGCTTGGGTTGTGGAATGAGATTTAATTTATTTTAGATTCTAGTTTGATGCAATATTTTGTTGTTGAATGTTGATTTCACTAAGTTACTAGTCGGATTCAAATGGAAAATAGATTGCGGCTCTTGCTCTTGTTTTGTTGTTGACGTAAGGCACAACAAAAGCTTGAATTTATCAAGGCCTCTTTCGATTGATTATGAATATAAATTTGGCTAGTAAATTAGAGAATTTCTTGAGAAAATATTGCAAAAACTTGAGCTTAATTTTTATCTTCCGAATATTAATTCCTTGACTGGATTGTTAATCGAGAAATAATCTAGAATCCGAAATAAAAAGAATCTCCAACCCAACCCAAGTGTTTGTTTTATTGTTTCTTGCAAGTTTAATTCATTTGCTACACACTTTCTCTAAGTCTCTTAGTTTTAGTAATTTTAGAAACATAGATCCACATCCATTTTCATCTTTCATAATTGATACATCCTTTACACAAAGAAAATCTCACAAACGCTTTGATAATCCCTTTGTCCCTGAGAATTCGATCTTGGGACTTACCCTTGTATTACTTTGACAGCTTTTACGCTTGGAAGACAACATTATAAGCTGATCAATCTATGCGTATCTTCCGGCACATGAGGACTCCATGAAAAAAGTCAGGAACCACCACAAACACTAGGTTTTTGCTGGAAGATTTTAAAAATAAAGAAACCTAAAAGCAGATCTACAAACACAAAAACTCAGATCTACAAACATAGAAACGTGGATATAGCTAGAGTGGGCAATGACCAATGAGAGAGGAAAGTGAAATACAAACACCAAAACTCAAATATACACATAGAAACTCAGATCATAAACACAAACTCAACTCTAGCTAAAGTGGGCAATGGCGAATGAGAGAGGAAAGTGACATACGAACACCGAAACTCAGATCTAGCCAGAGTGGGCAATGACAGAGGAAACTGATATACAAACATATATATATAGAGAGAGAGAGAGAGAGAGAGAGAGAGAGAGAGAGAGGAACATACCGAGTAATGAGAAATACTTGGGAGAAGAAAGTAACATTACTGGACGGTGGCCACTCTAGTCATTGACGGTGATGGATTTGGTTTAAGGGTGCTTGGCTTTTGGGGGTTGGAGGGAGTGGAGAGAGAGAGAGAGAGAGAGAGAGAGAGAGAGAGAGAGAGAGAAATCTGAGTTTGAGAAGTGAGAGGAAAGTGGTTTTGTTTACACAGGGGGAGGGGAATTAATCCTACAGGCATCTAGTGTTTACCTTGCATTCATTTCAATTAAAGCCGGTTATGGATAATTGGTTGAATAACCGGATCCATAACTAGGTGTTGCCCAGATCATCCAAATTTCCAGATTTTTAACCTGATCGGGAAAAAAAAAAATTGAGTCCGGATGCACACTCCTAAAGTTGGATCTATAAATATTCAGCTATGTTTGGCTACACATTCTTTTAAACCGTGTATATATATATATATATAATTTTCAACTTTAACCCAAACAACTTTCATTTTTCAATCTACAAAATCGTATTTTAACTAATGTTGAAGATGCAACTGAAAAGTCTGCCATATTTACAGTACAATTTGCATCTCTCTCTCTCTCTCTCTCTCTCTCTCTCTATATATATATATATATATATATATAAAACTCCTTTTTTACAGTATATATATATATACACAAACAAGATTATAATATTCACTTGACGCGTTTCAAACTACTTGTAATAGAGAAGTACATATCTAAATTAAAGTTAGCACTAATAGTCTTAACATGGTACTTACTAGTAGTGTGATTAAAGTAGCACATCGTAGTAGTACTGCATGCATGCTGTTTTATTTCTTGCATCCTCTGTTGATTAAAGTCATGATTTGTTGTTCAACCCTGACATTTCAATATCTGTTGGGATCGATTTTCCATGCACGTGCATGCATGCCATTTTTTTAGAGTTAATTTACTGCTTGCAAGCATTAATCTTAGTGCAGTACGTGTTACTATACTTCTATATATCATTTATTACACTTATTCTAAGTATAAGCAGTTAGCGTACCCATTGGCACACCAAGATGACATGGCAGGAGCAGTTTTTATACAAGTAAAATAAAATAATACTCGTTCATTTCAAAGCAAAAACCAACTCCCTCACCACTCAAGGACACGGCTAATTAACAGATTACACCATTGTAAGAAACCAGAAACCACCAAACCAACCCACCACGCAGCCACCTCCACGGTCAACTCCACACCATGAGCCTCCTCCATGTTGCCACCACCCTACACCATGAAGCCCATGTTTCTCTCTACGCCAAAACAAAACATTGCCATAGGACCTCTCCTCCATGCCAAAACTCCTCCCTACAAGCACCACTTTGCACCTTGGAGCCCTTGTTTCTCTCTTCGCCAAAATAGAGCACTACCAACTCCTCCCTACAATCACTATCGACGCTAAATGAAAACCATCGTTTCTTTCCTAATGGTAGAACCCATTTTGTCACCATCGACAATGCCATAGCCGAGCCCCACCTCATGATCCCGGATTTTATAGCGCAAAAAACTATTTTCATAATTTCGGACGAAACGGCTGTTCGAAACTGTGAATTTATTTATAGGGGCACTTCGGGGTTGAGTTTTGGTAAATGGTTTTTCTTGTAGGTTAATATGAATATTTAGGATTTTTCAGTATTAAGTTTATTGTGCCTTTTTTTTGGAGTGAATAGTAACCTCGATAAGCGTACTAAGTGCAGTGTTTTCAAAATCACAGTGTGAAATGTCCAAATTAGGTTAGAGAAGTTTTATTTGGACACTTATAAAGATTTTAGCCACACATAGTGAATAGTCTTAGACACTTGGCACAAAGAGGAACGATTAGATAGATTTGTGAAGGAAATCAAGGTGTAAGATCATGCCACCTAAGCAAAACCTTTTTCATCTGATCAACCAAATTGAGCCAGATCAAAGAGGGTTTCAACCCTAGTGAAACCCTAAATGGTTGGAATCCATTTGAAACCCCAAAAGCTTGGTTGAAACCGAAACCCTAAACGGTTTCCCCAAACCCTAAAGTTGGCCTTCAAACCCTTTTTGATCCAATTTCTAGCATTGTGTTTAATCACTTGATTAAATCACTTCCACATGCTATTAATTTCTCAAATTCTTGTTATGACATCTTTATCCAACCTTTTAAACCTTGGAAATTTGATTGGGCCAAGAAAAATTGATTTGAGCTTGAAAGCATCTCAAACCCTAACCAAACCCCCTTTAAACCCCAAATTGAAGCCCACTTGGTTGGGGCCCACCAAGGCCCACGATTTGGCCACCTTGGCAAGGCTTCTTGGAGAAGTTTCCTCCCCCACATGGCAGACCATTCACTGCCCTTGGCTGCACCCAATAGTGCCTTGATGAGATGGAGAAACCCACCCCATCAACCTCCATACCTTATAGCTTCTCAGGCAGTCCTTTCCCCTCCCTATTCTCCACTTTATGTCACTTATCTACCTCCAATCAATGGTCATTCAGGTCCATATATTCCCCCTACAGAATTCTTGAGTCATGCAAGACACACTTATTTCCCTTTCATCACTTCTTCACCCCATTCTCAGAGAGAAATCCAAAAGAGCTCTCTCGGGCAGATTTCTGGGTCTTCTTACGTGGAGCTTTTCGACCCTTTGTAAGTATTTTCACACGATGAATCCTTCATAAAAGTTGTTCCTCTTTGAGTCTAGTTTCCATATATATATTATTCGTATCATTCCATGGTAATTTTGTTGGTCAAAAGTATTTGTAACCATGGAAAGGCCATTCTGGGCGTGAATCTGGAGAGTATGTTATGTTTTGGAGTTTTTGACCAAGCTAATGGACATATCTTGGTCCGAAAATTTTATGGAGTGTTTTTAGCATGTTTTTAAGAGTGTTCATTAAGGTTTTGTTGTATGACTAAAGCTTTTGATGATAGATTTTCTTAGATCTAGAAACTTGAAAACTGGAAGTGGCAAAACAGTTTTTATTTGGAGAAAGTTTGAATATTTCGAGATTTGATCTTACTCTAAAGGCTTTGATATTTTTATATGATGATCCTAAGTCTATTTTTTTTCATGTTAGGATATTATTTTAAAGATATTTAGTATTCGTTTCAAAGATATGATTTTTCTATGCAAGAAGATTCCGGTTAGGCCTAAGATTCGATGTGTTTGGATTAGATCTATGTTTTATTGATTTTTAGCCATGTGATTTCAAATTTGATGGTTGGATCCTATTTAAGACACATTCTTAAACCATGTGATGCTTTATTTTGAAGATCTCACATTGTTAAGCCATTGATCAAGAGATTTATCAAAACTAGTTGAGGAAAAAGTTTCTGTTTTTGGACTAAGTGTAAGACCAAAAACTCCAAGTGTTATTTTGTGATTTTGGTGACTTTAGTTTGATGATTTAAAGCATGGTTGATCTTAGGATGATGTTATGAATATGTTAGAAGTAAGATTTGATTTTTTGGAATTCTTGGAGATGTTTTGATTTAGGGTCAAGGCTTGTGATTAAGTGTTTGGATCTTTTTACAAAAAGTTTGGTGTTGATTATAAGCTTTTTCTAAATGGATGTTTTAAGTATGGTTTTAAACTTAGGATTGGAAGATGTTTGTTGCAAAATTTTGGTTTAAGCATGAGTTTTGAAGTTGGAAGGATTTGCAACAAAAATCAAGAGAAATGGCCTATGGATGTTTCGGCCATAGTGTGTTTTCCATAGTTGTGTTGTGTTTTAAATTTTTTAAAGTTGATATTTGAGTTTAAGACAAAATTTGCATGAGGAATGTAAATTTTGAAAGTTTTTGGAGTTAGGATGTGAAATCCCTAAGTTAGGGGTAAAATGGTCATTTTCCCACATATAGAGGGTAAAATGGTAATTTTATCCTAAGTTAGCTTGTTTTCATGTTTCTAATTGTTAGTAATTAAATTTCTAACTTTTAGAATACATTATTACAGTTTCTCGTATTTCGCACTTTATTCTCGTAGAACGCGACGATCGAGGTAAGTTAGCTTCTAACTTACTATCTGTTTATTGAGTATGTATGATGGGTAAGAGAACTACAATTTATGTTTGTATGTTATCATATATGCCATGCCATGCCACGTCATTTCATGTTTATCTATTATGCATGATTTATTCTGTCACGAATATTTATCTGTTACATAATCTATTCTGTCACATATTGCTATATGTTATATCATGTCATATCATGTATCATTCACCATTGCAAGTATGTAATGTTAAGTAAAGAAGTCAGATCAAGTTTATGTTAAGTCAAGTTTCAGATCACGTTCAAGTTAAGTTTATTCATGTCAATCACGACCCTAAGTGCTAGGATGGGGTAATATCCTCGTGGAACTCCTTTGTTCACGCTGGAGTGTCTAAATAGGTGTGAAATTCCCTGGGTTGACGAAGTACAGTCAACAGGTTGCGAATGGGGCCTAAGTAACTGGTCACCGGAGCGCGCCAGGCACTAACGCCGATGGTGCCATATTTTATTTTACGTGTATTCATGGGGCCACAACAACTGTGGAGCATGAAGTATGGGGCCACAACAACTGTGGAGCATACACTACGTGAGACACATCAATTGTGACACGTAGAATACGTGGGGCCACAACAACTGTGGAGTACGTATTAACGCATTCACAGCTGGTGTAGAGATCTGTGTTGTGATGCGGTAATCGGCAGGGACACACGGCTCTAGGGGACCCGTGTAGCACCCATATGGTCACGTTATTAATCAAGTCAATTGAATAAGATTCCAAGTTCATGTCAAGAAGTTAAGAATAAGCAATCATGGTGACCCCATGAGATAAGAATAAGTTTCAAATCAAGTCCACGTTAAGTCAAGTTTTAGATCAAGTTCATGTTATGCTATGTTATGCTCACGTACAAGTTATGTTCATGTTCACGTTAAGTTTCAAGTTCATGTTCATATCATGTTATGTTCATTTTTATGATATGTTCAAGTTCACGTTCATATTATGTTATGTTCATGTTCATGTTATGTTTCAAGTTCATGTTTCTGTCATGTTATGTTCACGTACATGTTATTTTCAAGTTCACGTTCATGTTATGTTATGTTCATGTTCACATTATGTCTCAAGTTCACGTTTATGTCATGTTATGCTCAAGTTTATGTTAAGTTCAAGTTCATATTTATGTTATGCATGTTCACGTTCATGCTATGTTTCAAGTCCATGTTATGTTTCAAGTTTCACGTTCATGTTATGTTGCTAGTCCATGTTATGTTTTAAGCTCAAGTTCAAGTCATGTTAAGTCAAGTTCAGTTCACGTTTAAGTTCAGGTTATGTCATGCTATATGTCAAGTTATGCTATGCTTATTTACGACTTTATTTATGCATTTATGTTTTTATTACCATGCATGCATCTTTAACCTATGTGGGAGTTTCCTGTTAACTTACTGAGATTTGTAGTCAAATCTCACCGTGGTAGTCCCAACTACCATTCCCCCCGAATGGTAGGCGATATGTCAGGATTAGAGCAGGGAGCAAACTTTGGTAGACTGAAGGAGGCTGACTAGACGTCGCAGACACGACGCGGAGCTTACAGCTTCCATAGTTAGTTTTTGGATAGTATTCTGGCCTCGTTAGTCGAGTTACACGAGTTACTTGACGAACTTCCTCAATAGTGTATTTTGGTAATGTAAATATGGAGTCTGGTCTCCCATGTTTTTGAGGTTATAGTCTTCTAAGACTCGTACTGAAATCGTGGATGTTTATTTTGTTAAGTATGCTTGGATTACGATTTAACTATTTGGGATATTATAAGTTTGGTGCATAGTATTGCTCAAGAAAAAAAAATTATCCGCTGCGAATATTGCATAATGCTAGATGCATGTTAGGAACATTGCATCTTATATGTTATGAACAGGGACAGGTAACTATGTGTTGCATGTCCCGACGCTTCAGATGTCCGTTCAATCTCAAGCGGAATTTGGGGGCGTCACATCCATCTTCCCTTCCTCCCAAACTAATTGGAATAGCTTTAATGTTCTCAATTTCCTATTGGTTGAAGAGTTAATAGAGAAGGGAGTTTTTCCATTCCATCCTTTGTGGGTCTATGAGGTCACTGACGTTTTCACACCAGCAGTCATCATCTTGG
Source organism: Carya cathayensis (assembly GCA_011037825.1). Lineage (NCBI taxonomy): Eukaryota > Viridiplantae > Streptophyta > Magnoliopsida > Fagales > Juglandaceae > Carya > Carya cathayensis. The sequence goes on from QGSO01000197.1 coordinate 3,646,080, forward strand.
GTGGATTCTACCTTGTAATCATGAAGGTGTGATATCCATCTATCAGTCCATATGTTCACTTTGGCTCCGGTTGACTTTGACCATAACCCTTGCAGTTGCCATGCTTTGAGCACGTCAAGGCATGACGGCAGTACGGATTGAGGGAGGGTTTTGTTAATGTTTTGAGCAGGAGAAGAGGAGATCATGACCTACTATTGAATAGGGTTGGACACAAGCAGCGTATACTCCCTTACCAGTTTGGCCTCTGCTTCGAGCTGTGCATTCTCCCACTGAGCCATGTGGCTCAAATTTGTTGGAGTCCCCACTTCCGGAGCCGAGGGCATCCGTTTTGGGCTTGTGGGTCATGGAATTGATGCCCATTTTAGTTAGTCTTTTCTTAAGATGTGTGTTCCAGTAGTTCTTAATCTCGTTGTCGGTTCTCTTGGGCAAGTGAGTTGCAATTGCAGACCATCTGAAAACAAAAATCCTCTGAATTATAGAGGAGGTATTTCTTCATTTTCATGGTAGGTTCAAGAATGATAACGACAAGATAATGATCGTGATAAAGTTGATGCTAATCTTGTGTGTTGGGGTGGAATCTTGCACGTATTACAGTAGTTTCGATTTTCGTGTCCTGTCTCATTCTCCACTTAATTTATAGGTGAAAAGGTATAGTCAACATGTGAATGGCACAGGGTCTTCATGTTCTATGTTCAAATGGCACTCTCATGAGCTTGATCAGGAAAAGGCCAGAAGAATGGCACTCTCAGGTAGGTGGGTGGGTGTGTATACAGTACAAGAAAAATGGGTATTTGTGACTAATTTTTTGTAATCAAAAGAACTATTTGTAATGAAAACAGACTCATTTTAATTGAAAATATTCATTTTCCTAGAAATAATTGATCACAAATAAACAATTTTCTTGTAGTGATATATATATGTATATATATAGCTCAATATGATCACCCAATATTGGAGCATGAGCTACAACAATCCACACAACCATAGCATCTGAATAAAGGAAAGGCGCCACTTATTGAAGAAGGATGATTTTCATCCATTTGTTAGTTTATTCAATTACCTTTTTTTGTCCTTATTATTTGTTGTGCTGTACAGAAGGGTATAAATGTACTTATACTACAATAGGTTGTTAGAAGATTCTTTCTACAATTGTATATACACGGGTCCTTTGTAACACAGAGCACATAATTTTAATACAAAGAACATTCTCTCCTTTTTCTTGGTTTTTCCTCTCTGCACATTCCCTTTCCTCTTCAATTTGTTACATGGTGCCAGAGCTCCCCTTCATCCTCAATCCAAGCCATGACAACCATTCTTGAAGAGACGGATTCTTCCAAAACAACTCCCCCTACAAACCTGCATGAAAGGTTTCTCAAATTTTCAGATCCTTTCAACCCTTTTCGTATTAACAATAGTGACAATCCCACTGCTACATTGGTTTTGGATTTCTTGACTGCTGACTACTATGTCAGTTGGTCTCGTGCTGTGAGTTGTGCCCTTCGAGCCAAGAATAAAATTGGTTTCATCAACGGGACCTATTCCTCAACCACGTGATGCTGCTGAGCCCCTTTTTGAAGTTTGGGAACATTGCAATGATTTAGTTGTTTCTTGGCTTCAAAATTTTGTAAGTCCTTCTGTCAAATCCATCCTCGCCTTGGTAGATGATTCTAGGGTCTTATGGCTAGAACTTCAGGATCGTTTTACCCAACAAAATGGTCCTCGTATTTTTCAACTTAAACGGGATCTTGCTAGCCTCTCTCAAGGTCAGGATTCTATTAGTCTTTACTTTGGCCACTTAAAAGGTTTCTGGGATGAATTAGCTGGTTATGACCCTCTCCCTGATTGTACTTGTGGCAAGTTCAAGGTTCTCCATGACCGCTACAACAGAGAAGGTGTTATACAGTTTCTTATGGGCTTATATGATTCTTACTCTCATTCACGAGATTAGATTATGCTTATTGAGCCCTTACCCCCTCTCAATAGAGTTTTCTCTATGATTCAACAGCAAGAACGCCAACACCAAATGCTTAACCAATCGCCCACTTTTGACCTCATGGCCATGATAGCTAAGACCGACCCTCATTTCACTAAATCTGTCTAGAAACCTTCCAATTTTGAAGGCCAGAAATCAATTCATCCTTATTGCACTCATTGCAAAATTCAAGGACACTCACTTGATAGTTGCTTCAAAATAGGGAATGCTTCACCTCCCCTGTGCACTCACTGCAACATGACTAGCCATTCTATTGAAAAGTTCTATAAGCTACACGGGTACCCCCTGGTCATAGGCTTCATAGCAAGTCTAAGAGTTTTGTTGGTGCTGTCACTACTCCTAAGGTCTGTTCCAGTGATGACCATGATGATGATCTAGCTGAGACCATGGTTCTAACCAAGAGTCAATACCATCAACTGATTGCTCTATTGCAACCTAAAGACACCAGCTTAGCCATGGCCACTATTTCTGCTGCTCAACCATCTTGCTCATTGATTGAGCCGAAATATTGCATATTTTAGATATTTAAAACCAATGTATTTTAAATGTTTCGTGATATTATTATTGGTTTTAGATGGAAAAATAGTTAATAAGCAAAAATTCGAGTTGTAATTTTTAATTGATTAATATCATGTTTATGCTTAACTTTATAACTATGGTTTAATTGGACAATATTTCCTCACATATATAATATATTTTTAATAATCTATTTTCTTTTTAATTTATTTTGAGTGTTATTTCTTTATTTGCAGCATAAATAAAATTCACGAGATCCGGCTTTGACCAAAAGCGCATGCTTTACAAGTCTTTCAAAGTAAAGTTGCTGAAAAAAATAAAATGTTGAGGTGAACGTAAAAGAATTGTCGGCAAGTGATGTGGAGTTTTTCTTTGACTTAAGAGAGCTAGAAGCCGAACGAAGAAATGGATGTGTATGAAGGGAGCTCTTATGGTGAGAGTAAGGGAGTGTTTTTCTTTGACTTGGGAGAGACAATAAAAAGAAAGCAAAAGAAATGAGCAACCAGGAAATGAAGAAAAGCTTAAATGAGAGGCACGTTTCAACAACAAAGAAAAAGGAGCCGAAAAATAGAAAAACGGTGGAGAGACGTGGGAGAGTTCTTCTACGGCTTGCAAAAGTGTAGCACATGCACATGCAGAGGAGAGGAAACACTCGGGCACCTCAATGCAAAAATCACAAATAGAAATTCACGGATGCAGAAATGCAAGAAAGCACACAGCAGCTCAGCACACAACTCACACATGCATCACTTGGGGCCACGGCACATGCAGTACACGACAAACCTTAATGCAGAACAAACAAAGCAGAAACACATGCAAGAAACAAGCACATGCAGAAACCAGCGCATGCAGAAAGTAGTATCATTCACGAATGCAGAACAAACAAAGAAGAAACACATGCAGGTCTCTCATGGCACCTCACACATGCAGAGAAAACAAATGCAAAAAATCAACAATCTCGGCTGTAAAGCAAACAAGCACCTGTAGAAAATCACTCAACGCTGGAATTCAAAACACACACATGCAAAAGAGGGCACCGAACGAAAAAGTCAAGACAGCAACTCACGGAGTGATCTACGGGGCTCCAGTTCTCTTTTTCTTTATCTTTGTTTTGTTATTCTTTTGAGCTGGCTGCAAGCTTACAAACCTTATAAATACTAGGGGTTTGAAGCTTATAGGCATCACTTTTTCTTTTCTTTACATAACAAACGGGAAGTTTTTTTTTTTCTGTATTACGTTCAGCATCTGTTTTTTTTTTCTTTGAGTTGGTTTTTATCTCCTCTTCTTTTGTTTAGTACTTCTTTTATATAAAAGTGAAAGAGAAGATAATAAATAAAAATGCTCTACTCCAAAGAAAATAAAAGAGAAAAGTATCCGAAAGAAAAGAAACGCTGAACTTAAAAGCAATTAAAATGCTGAACAGAACAAGGAAATGTAAACAGAGAAGAAGAACAGTAAGAATGAAGAAAAATTGTATCCAACGTAAAAATGAAACATGAACCAAATAAGAACAACAACGTGAAAAAAAAAAATAAAAGTCTGACGCGAAAAGTGAAATGCTACTATAAGAAAATACTTCCAAACTCCGAAACTAACGCTATATTAATAATGGTTTGTAAGCTTAGCGAGCCAGCATCAAAAGAATAAACAAAACAAAGATAAATGAAAAAGAGAAAAACCTAGAAAGAGCCCCGTCAGATACACTCACCCGTAGAGTTGCTGTCTTGACTTTTTCGTTCGGTGCCCTCTTTTGCATGTGTGTGTTTTGAATTCCAGCGTTGAGTGATTTTCTACAGGTGCTTGTTTGCTTTACAGCCGAGATTGTTGATTTCTTGCATTTGTTTTCTCTGCATGTGTGAGGTGCCATGAGAGACCTGCATGTGTTTCTTCTTTGTTTGTTCTGCATTCGTGAATGATACTACTTTCTGCATGCGCTGGTTTCTGCATGTGCTTGTTTCTTGCATGTGTTTCTGCTTTGTTTGTTCTGCATTAAGGTTTGTCGTGTACTGCATGTGCCGTGGCCCCAAGTGATGCATGTGTGAGTTGTGTGCTGAGCTGCTGTGTGCTTTCTTGCATTTCTGCATCCGTGAATTTCTGTTTGTGATTTTTGCATTGAGGTGCCCGAGTGTTTCCTCTCCTCTGCATGTGCATGTGTACACTTTTGCAAGCCGTAGAAGAACTCTCCCACGTCTCTCCACCGTTTTTCTATTTTTCGGCTCCTTTTTCTTTGTTGTTGAAACGTGCCTCTCATTTCAGCTTTTCTTCATTTCCTGGTTGCTCATTTCTTTTGCTTTCTTTTTATTGTCTCTCCCAAGTCAAAGAAAAACACTCCCTTACTCTCACCATAAGAGCTCCCTTCATACACATCCATTTCTTCGTTCGGCTTCTAGCTCTCTTAAGTCAAAGAAAAACTCCACATCGCTTGCCGACAATTCTTTTACGTTCACCTCAACATTTTATCTTTTTCAGCAACTCTACTTTGAAAGACTTGTAAAGCATGCGCTTTTGGTCAGAGCCGGATCTCGTGAATTTTATTTATGCTGCAAATAAAGAAATAACACTCGAAATAAATTAAAAAGAAAATAGATTATTAAAAATATATTATATATGTGAGGAAATATTGTCCAATTAAACCATAGTTATAAAATTAAGCATAAACATGATATTAATCAATTAAAAATTACAACTCGAATTTATGCTTATTAACTATTTTTCCATCTAAAACCAATAGTAATAGTCAGAGAAATTTAAAATACATTGGTTTTAAATAGTTAAAATATGCAATATTTCGCTCAATCACACCCTGACACAGATGTTTGTAGACTGAGCAAAATAGTGGCCATGGCTAAGCTGGTGTCTTTAGGTTGCAATAGAGCAATCAGTTGATGGTATTGACTCTTGGTTAGAACCATGGTCTCAGCTAGATCATCATCATGGTCATCACTGGAACAGACCTTAGGAGTAGTGACAGCACCAACAAAACTCTTAGACTTGCTATGAAGCCTATGACCAGGGGGTACCCGTGTAGCTTATAGAACTTTTCAATAGAATGGCTAGTCATGTTGCAGTGAGTGCACAGGGGAGGTGAAGCATTCCCTATTTTGAAGCAACTATCAAGTGAGTGTCCTTGAATTTTGCAATGAGTGCAATAAGGATGAATTGATTTCTGGCCTTCAAAATTGGAAGGTTTCTAGACAGATTTAGTGAAATGAGGGTCGGTCTTAGCTATCATGGCCATGAGGTCAAAAGTGGGCGATTGGTTAAGCATTTGGTGTTGGCGTTCTTGCTGTTGAATCATAGAGAAAACTCTATTGAGAGGGGGTAAGGGCTCAATAAGCATAATCTAATCTCGTGAATGAGAGTAAGAATCATATAAGCCCATAAGAAACTGTATAACACCTTCTCTGTTGTAGCGGTCATGGAGAACCTTGAACTTGCCACAAGTACAATCAGGGAGAGGGTCATAACCAGCTAATTCATCCCAGAAACCTTTTAAGTGGCCAAAGTAAAGACTAATAGAATCCTGACCTTGAGAGAGGCTAGCAAGATCCCGTTTAAGTTGAAAAATACGAGGACCATTTTGTTGGGTAAAACGATCCTGAAGTTCTAGCCATAAGACCCTAGAATCATCTACCAAGGCGAGGATGGATTTGACAGAAGGACTTACAAAATTTTGAAGCCAAGAAACAACTAAATCATTGCAATGTTCCCAAACTTCAAAAAGGGGCTCAGCAGCATCACGTGGTTGAGGAATAGGTCCCGTTGATGAAACCAATTTTATTCTTGGCTCGAAGGGCACAACTCACAGCACGAGACCAACTGACATAGTAGTCAGCAGTCAAGAAATCCAAAACCAATGTAGCAGTGGGATTGTCACTATTGTTAATACGAAAAGGGTTGAAAGGATCTGAAAATTTGAGAAACCTTTCATGCAGGTTTGTAGGGGGAGTTGTTTTGGAAGAATCCGTCTCTTCAAGAATGGTTGTCATGGCTTGGATTGAGGATGAAGGGGAGCTCTGGCACCATGTAACAAATTGAAGAGGAAAGGGAATGTGCAGAGAGGAAAAACCAAGAAAAAGGAGAGAATGTTCTTTGTATTAAAATTATGTGCTCTGTGTTACAAAGGACCCGTGTATATACAATTGTAGAAAGAATCTTCTAACAACCTATTGTAGTATAAGTACATTTATACCCTTCTGTACAGCACAACAAATAATAAGGACAAAAAAAGGTAATTGAATAAACTAACAAATGGATGAAAATCATCCTTCTTCAATAAGTGGCGCCTTTCCTTTATTCAGATGCTATGGTTGTGTGGATTGTTGTAGCTCATGCTCCAATATTGGGTGATCATATTGAGCTATATATATACATATATATATCACTACAAGAAAATTGTTTATTTGTGATCAATTATTTCTAGGAAAATGAATATTTTCAATTAAAATGAGTCTGTTTTCATTACAAATAGTTCTTTTGATTACAAAAAATTAGTCACAAATACCCATTTTTCTTGTACTGTATACACACCCACCCACCTACCTGAGAGTGCCATTCTTCTGGCCTTTTCCTGATCAAGCTCATGAGAGTGCCATTTGAACATAGAACATGAAGACCCTGTGCCATTCACATGTTGACTATACCTTTTCACCTATAAATTAAGTGGAGAATGAGACAGGACACGAAAATCGAAACTACTGTAATACGTGCAAGATTCCACCCCAACACACAAGATTAGCATCAACTTTATCACGATCATTATCTTGTCGTTATCATTCTTGAACCTACCATGAAAATGAAGAAATACCTCCTCTATAATTCAGAGGATTTTTGTTTTCAGATGGTCTGCAATTGCAACTCACTTGCCCAAGAGAACCGACAACGAGATTAAGAACTACTGGAACACACATCTTAAGAAAAGACTAACTAAAATGGGCATCAATTCCATGACCCACAAGCCCAAAACGGATGCCCTCGGCTCCGGAAGTGGGGACTCCAACAAATTTGAGCCACATGGCTCAGTGGGAGAATGCACGGCTCGAAGCAGAGGCCAAACTGGTAAGGGAGTATACGCTGCTTGTGTCCAACCCTATTCAATAGTAGGTCATGATCTCCTCTTCTCCTGCTCAAAACATTAACAAAACCCTCCCTCAACCCGTACTGCCGTCATGCCTTGACGTGCTCAAAGCATGGCAACTGCAAGGGTTATGGTCAAAGTCAACCGGAGCCAAAGTGAACATATGGACTGATAGATGGATATCACACCTTCATGATTACAAGTTAGAATCCACCCAAGATGATGACTGCTGGTGTGAAAATGTCAGTGACCTCATAGACCCACAAAGGATGGAATGGAAAAACTCCCTTCTCTATTAACTCTTCAACCAATAGGAAATTGAGAACATTAAAGCTATTCCAATTAGTTTGGGAGGAAGGGAAGATGGATGTGACGCCCCCAAATTCCGCTTGAGATTGAACGGACATCTGAAGCGTCGGGACATGCAACACATAGTTACCTGTCCCTGTTCATAACATATAAGATGCAATGTTCCTAACATGCATCTAGCATTATGCAATATTCGCAGCGGATAATTTTTTTTCTTGAGCAATACTATGCACCAAACTTATAATATCCCAAATAGTTAAATCGTAATCCAAGCATACTTAACAAAATAAACATCCACGATTTCAGTACGAGTCTTAGAAGACTATAACCTCAAAAACATGGGAGACCAGACTCCATATTTACATTACCAAAATACACTATTGAGGAAGTTTGTCGAGTAACTCATGTAACTCGACTAACGAGGCCAGAATACTATCCAAAAACTAACTATGGAAGCTGTAAGCTCCGCGTCGTGTCTGCGGCGTCTAGTCAACCTCCTTCCGTCTACCAAAGTCCGCCCCCTACTCTAATCCTGACATATCGCCTACCATTCGGGGGAGGAATAATAGTTGGGACTACCACGGTGAGATTTGACTACAAATCTCAGTAAGTTAACAAGAAAGTCCCACACAGGTTAAAGATGCATGCATGGCAGTAAAAGCATGAATGCAGAATTAAAGTCGTAAGTAAGCATAGCATAACTCGACATATAGCATGACATAACTTGAACTTAAATGTGAACAGAACTTGACTTAACATGACATCAACTTGAGCTTAAAACATAACATGGACTAGCAACATAACATGAACGTGAAACTTAAAACATAACATGGACTTGNGGTTTGAAATGAAAAGAAAATGGCATGAGAAAAATAAAAACTGCCGAAAAGCACAACTGTAGGAAAATAAAGAAATGCGAATAGCCAATGTTAACCAAGAAGTCTAGCAAACGAAAACTGAAAGTAGATAAAGTTCTTGTGCTATTTTCGTGTATTTTATTTTTGTTATAGACAATGTTTATTTAATTTTCATAACTTTGTGTTGAACCTTGAATTTGGGGCTTTTCAATATTCAGTGCATGTTTGTCACTTACTTTCTAATCTAGTTTAAATTCTTAATTTAGTTTTATTAATTTCTGAATTTAATCTATTAGTCATTTACATTCCAATCCGACAATCAAAAATCTAAAAACATGAATCTAGTCCATGACTAGTAATCTCTCCATCCATTACAGATACCATCCGCTTGTTTTCTCTTTGTGAAGTTTTTCACACTTTTTCAACGAGTTTAATTTGAGTAACTTTCCCTGAGGAGACGATCTAGCAATTTATTCCTAATTATTACACGACATCCTCCTGCACTTGGGAGAGCATTAGCGCTACTCATTTTTGAGTGAGTCAAGTTTTTAAAGGAAAAGTTACTTAAAATTAAACTCGTTGAAAACTGTAAAAACTTCACAAAAAGAAAACAAACAGATGGTATGTACAATGGATGGAAGAGGTTACTAGTCATGGACTAGATTCATATTTTTAGATTTTTTTGAGTGTCGAAATGGAATGTAAATGACTAATAGATAAAATTCAGAAATTAATAAAACTAAATTAATAATTTAAACTAGATTAGAAAGTAATTGACAAACATGCACTGAATATTGAAAAGCCCCAAAAGCAAGGTTCAACACAAAGTTATGAAAATTAAATAAACATTGTCTATAACAAAAATAAAATATGCGAAAATAACACAAGAACATAAAAGTGAAAGAGAAGATAATAAATAAAAATGCTCTACTCCAAAGAAAATAAAAGAGAAAAGTATCCGAAAGAAAAGAAACGCTGAACTTAAAAGCAATTAAAATGCTGAATAGAACAAGGAAATGTAAACAGAGAAGAAGAACAGTAAGAATGAAGAAAAATTGTATCCAACGTAAAAATGAAACATGAACCAAATAAGAACGACAACGTGAAAAAAAAATAAATCGCTGTCTTCAACAAGGTCTGGAACCAAAGAAAACTAGAATGAAAATAAAAATAAAAGCTGAAGCTGCCGAATGGTTTTGTAAAAATGAAAAATAAAATAGAAATTGAAATTGCCAACTCAATGGCTTGTAACCAAAAAGAAAAACAAAGAAAGCTGCTGCCTGTGTCTAAACTAACAGGAACGAAAAAAAAAAACAATAAACGAGCCACTACTGGAAACTCGGAAATGAAAAAAAAAACAATGTAACTCTTTTTGGCCTGGAATGAAAAGAAAATGGCATGAGGAAAAATAAAAACTGCCGAAAAGCACAAATGTAGGAAAATAAAGAAATGCCGAATAGCCAATGTTAACCAAGAAGTCTAGCAAACGAAAACTGAAAGTAGATAAAATAAAAGAAGTACTAAACGAAAGAAGAGGAGATAAAAACCAACTCAAAGAAAAAAAACAGATGCTGAACGTAATACAGAAAAAAAACTTCCCCTCTATTATGTAAAGAAAAGAAAAAGTGATGCCTATAAGCTTCAAACCCCCAGTATTTATATGGTTTGTAAGCTTGCAGCCATCTCAAAAGAATAACAAAACAAAGATAAAGAAAAAGAGAACTGGAGCCCCGTAAATCACTCCGTGAGTTGCTGTCTTGACTTTTTCGTTCGGTGCGCTCTTCTGCATGTGTGTGTTGCTGCTGTCCGTAGGCCCAAATTCCAGTTTGATGCATGTGTTCTATGGAAATTCTGCATTTAGGTGCCGTGATTGTTGATTTCTTTCATTTGTGCTTTCTCTGAATGTGTTGTTTTGAATTCCAGCCTTGAGTGATTTTCTGCAGGTGTTTGTTTGCTTTACAGCCGAGATTGTTGATTTCTTGCATTTGTTTTCTCTGCATGTGTGAGTTGCTGTGAGAGACCTGCATGTGTTTCTTCTTTGTTTGTTCTGCATCCGTGAATGATACTACTTTCTGCATGCGCTGGTTTCTGCATGTGCTTGTTTCTTGCGTGAGTGGCTTTTTATTTTCTGCATGTGTGCTGCTTTTCTTCTGCATGTGCATGTGTTACACTTTTGCAAGCCGTAGAAGAACTCTCCCACGTCTCTTTCCTCCCTTTTCTTATTTTTCGGCTCCTTTTTTTGTTGTTGTTGAAACGTGCCTCTCATTTAAGCTTTTCTTCATTTCCTGGTTGCTCATTTCTTTTGCTTTCTTTTTTTATTGTCTCTCCCAAGTCAAAGAAAAACACTCCCTTACTCTCACCATAAGAGCTCCCTTCATACACATCCATTTCTTCGTTTGGCTTCTAGCTCTCTTAAGTCCAAGAAAAACTCCACATCGCTTTCCGACAATTCTTTTACGTTCACCTCAACATTTTATCTTTTTCAGCAACTCTACTTTGAAAGACTTGTAAAGCATGCGCTTTTGGTCAGAGCCTGATCTCGTGAATTTTATTTATGCTGCAAATAAAGAAATAACACTCGAAATAAATTAAAAAGAAAATAGATTATTAAAAATATATTATATATGTGAGGAAATATTGTCCAATTAAACCATAGTTATAAAATTAAGCATAAACATGATATTAATCAGTTTAAAAATTACAACTCGAATTTATGCTTATTAACTATTTTTCCATCTAAAACCAATAGTAATGTCATGAGGAATTTAAAATACATTGGTTTTAAATAGTTAAAATATGCAATATTTTAGCTCAATCACACCCCCTAACTAGCTTTTTGCTAACCCTTGAGCAAAATAGTGAAATTTAATTGAGATGAATATTGTATAAAGATCATAATTCAAACAAAAACAATCAAACTCAATTCTGAATTCTCACAAAAGTGACACGTTACTACTCAACCCCCAAGGTTTATACCCACCAAGACTATCTTCAACAATCTTTCACATAGAATTAAGGCAAATATCTCAGGACTCAAATGTGTGTGTGAAGCTAAACTGGTTGTGTGTTTCTCATTACTAGCCATGATTTGTCATAGGATTTTTCAACCTTAAGATTAATCATTGTTGATTCTAACTATCTCAGAGCCCAAGGGACTAGCAGTTTTCACGCCAGCTCTATTTTTAAAGGTTGGACACTCAACCCTCAAAGTCTTGGATAACTGTTTCTAACCCTTTTTACTTAGGAAAGTTCACTAAGCCGCCTTTATTTCTTCTTTGTCTTTTTTTTTTTTCTTTTCTTTTCTTTTTGGCATGGCTCGGTAGTCCTGCAGTTTACTTCTCCAGTATTAAATCAATGAATGGTAATTAAGGAACACTACAAGCGTAAGCATGTGCAAAATGTCCTTCAAACTTTGCCTTTCGTTCTACAGAAATCTTATCAAGTTTCATCTCAATAACTATAACATCCCGGTGTTTCAAGCCACATATCAACAAAATATGATGCATAAAAAATCATGCTCTATGTTTAAGCTTGAAAATAAATCTTCACAAATGATACCGCTCAACTACTCTACCAAGATGCTCAAACATAAATGTATCAGTGGGCATCAATTTTTTTTTTATATTTATTATTATTATTATTATTATTTTTAAAAGACTGTGCACAATGCCACCCCCCAACTAGTGAGAGACATAATCCTCAATGAATCGAACGAAAGAAACAAAGTGCACAGAACTAAGCAAGCAAAACAAACAATCAACAAGTGTTATAAAATCAAATGCAAAAGAACAAATAAAAGAAAATGCAAGTAAAGAAAACTGTAAAGAAGGAGAAGCAACTCAAAATACTTCTCAGGGAGCTCTATTAACCACAAACAGCTGGTCATCCGGGAAACTATCATCAAGAGGAAGGTTGACATTTGAAGAAGGAGATGATGACAATCTAGAGAGGTGGTCAGCTACCACGTTTTCAACTCCTTTCTTGTCCTTAATGTTGATGTTGAACTCTTGAAGTGGTAAAGAAGAATCTGCAAAACAATCAAAAAATTCAAAATCATCTTCATTGATATGATCAATTTTTTCATTAAGTAAATATTCAGATGTCTGAAAAATATAATCATCATCAGAGAAGGGAGAATTTGAGCAAATAAACTCTGTTGGTGTCAAACTCTCCACAGCATTCAAATCACTTGTGTCATCAAAATGTGATGGCATTTTGCCAGCATTGAAAACGTTCAACTCAAGTGTCATATTCCCAAAGGTAAGCTTCAAAACACTACTTCTGTAATTGATCAAAGCATTTGATGTAGCTAGGAATAGTCTTCCTAGGATGACAGGAGCTTGGTAAATAGTGGAGACTGGTTGCTGCATATCAAGAACTACAAAATCTACTAGGTAGTAGAATTTGTCCACCTGGACCAACACGTCCTCTACAATACTCCTCGGTACCTTAATTGATCTGTCAGCCAACTGCAGCGTGATGGAGGTCTTTTTCAGCTCACCCAATCCCAACTGTTCATACACTGAGAACGGTAGCAGGTTCACACTACTCCCCAGATCAAGTAAAGCTCTCCCAATGCGTGATTCGCCGATCATAATGGAAATGTTGGGAGAGCCGGGATCTCCAAACTTCTGAGGAGTCTCGCTCAATATCAATGCACTAACTTGCTCCGTCAGGAAGGCTTTCTTCTTTACATTCAGCTTCCTCTTCACTGTGCACAAGTCCTTCAAAAATTTTGCATATGAAGGCACTTGTTGTATGGCATCCAAGAGTGGAATATTGATTTTCACTTGCTTGAAAATCTCTTGAATCTCCGTGTGATACTTGTTCTTTTGGCCAGCTGCCAATCTCTGAGGATAAGGAACCACAGGTTGGTATCCCTTACTAGTTTCAGCATCTACACTCACAGGCTTCTTCAGCTCTGGTCTCACTACCTCTGGTTCTTTCTCAACTTCATCAGGTTCCGTTACATCTTCAGGTGTAGGAGCGACTACCTGTGTGTCTATAGGCATCTCTAGTCGAGAAACTTCCTTCCCACTTCTCAAAGTAATAACTGCCTTCACCGTCTCAATAACGTCCCCTGAGACATTATGCACTTGCTGTTGTTGCTGCCTATATATTTGAGGATTAGGCTGAGGCTGCGCTGGAAATTTCCCTTTCTTTAGGGTGCTCAAGGTCGTGCTCATCTTATTCATAGTATCACGCAACTCATTTATGGCCTGAGTGTTCTGATTATTTGTGGTGGCCTGAATCTGCATGAATTGTTGAAGTGTATTGGTCATCTGTGCCATACTGTCATCTAGAGTCTTATTTGCAGATGATGGAAGTTGAGAATTTTGTGCAGCTACATGAGGCTGAAATCCAGGAGGAGCTACAGGAGGATAGCTCTGAGGATTCTGATATGACGGATACTGATGCTGAGGAGCACTCTGATGAAATGGTTGCTGTTGAGGTGGTGGGGAACGACCAGGCTGATCATTTCTCCATGAGAAATTTGGGTGATTCCTCCACCCCGGATTATATGTGTTGGAAAAAGGCTGATACTGTGCTCTATTCACCCAGTTAGCTGATTGTATCTGCTCAGAACCACTTTCTTGAAATACTGGCATAATCGGGCAATTTTGGGTCTTATGGTTTGAATCAGCACATATAGAACATGCCTCTGCTACTTTCACAGCCTTCACTTTTTCCATTTCCATGACCTCTAGTCTTCTAGTTAATGCAGTTATTCGGGCTTGAACATCAGTGTCCCCCTTAAGCTCGTATCTACCCCCTCCAGAAATAGCCCTCAGTGGCTGTGTTGTTAATGGAACTCGATCAGTACGAGTGTTCCATTGTTGCGCACTCTCAGCAAGGTAGTCAAAAAATGATAGTGCTTCATCAGGTTCCTTGCTAAAGAACTCCCCATTGCACATTGTCAGAACAAACTGCTTGCATTCCGGAGTGAGGCCAGTGTAAAAATAGCTCACCAACCTCCAAGATTCAAAACCATGATGTGGACAGATGTTCATCAAATCTTTAAATTTTTTCCAACTGGCCTGAAAGTTCTCATCAGGTCTCTGATTGAATTGGCTGATTTGCTCTTGCAAAAATTGAGTTCTCTGAAAGGGAAATTTTTTTTTGTAAAAATTCACACTGCATATCAGACCAACTAGAAATAGAATTGGGTTTTAAAGAGTTAAACCAAATCTTCGCTTTATCCTTTAAAGAGAAAGGAAATAAACAAAGACTAATGAACTCATCAGTAACAGCCCTAGTGATAAAAGTAGCACAAGCCAACTCAAAATCTGTTAAGAACTGAGGTATCACTGACATCATGCCATGCTTAATAGAGAAATTAGGTGCATTTTCTCGTAAAACAATGCATGAAGGTGTAGTGGTACGAGTGGGTTGCAAATAGTCCTTAAGAGTGCGTGGTGCAGGTGCAGTCATGTTTTCTGATTCAATTTCAATTTCGTCACCTGACTCACTCAAAGAAAAGACAGGCTAGCTATCTATCTTCAAGCTGTGTATACTACTCTCAACACTCGATGTGACTCTAAGCAACCTATTTGAACTGTCTCTTACCCATGACATGAAACATCAGTTTAGAGAAGCATAAAAAAAATAACGAGTTTAAATTCAAGTTAAATTACTTTCCCCTGCAACGGCGCCAAAAACTTCACTCACTCAAAAATGAGTAGCACTAATGCTCTCCCAAGTGCAGGAGGATGTCGTGTAATAATTAGGAATAAATTCCTACTCAACATTTTATCTTTTTCAGCAACTCTACTTTGAAAGACTTGTAAAGCATGCGCTTTTGGTCAGAGCCGGATCTCGTGAATTTTATTTATGCTGCAAATAAAGAAATAACACTCGAAATAAATTAAAAAGAAAATAGATTATTAAAAATATATTATATATGTGAGGAAATATTGTCCAATTAAACCATAGTTATAAAATTAAGCATAAACATGATATTAATCAATTTAAAAATTACAACTCGAATTTATGCTTATTAACTATTTTTCCATCTAAAACCAATAGTAATGTCATGAGGAATTTAAAATACATTGGTTTTAAATAGTTAAAATATGCAATATTTCAGCTCAATCACACCCCCTAACTAGCTTTTTGCTAACCCTTGAGCAAAATAGTGAAAATTTAATTGAGATGAATATTGCATAAAGATCGAAATTCAAACAAAAACAATCAAACTCAATTCTGAATTCTCACAAAAGTGACACGTTACTACTCAACCCCCAAGGGTTATACCCACCAAGACTATCTTCAACAATCTTTCACATAGAATTAAGGCAAATATCTCAGGACTCAAATGTGTGTGTGAAGCTAAACTGGTTGTGTGTTCCTCATTACTAGCCATGATTTGTCATAGGATTTTTCAACCTTAAGATTAATCATTGTTGATTCTAACTACCTCAGAGCCCAAGGGACTAGCAGTTTTCACGCCAGCTCTGTTTTTAAAGGTTGGACACTCAACCCCCAAAGTCTTGGGTAACTGTTTCTAGCCCTTTTTACTTAGGAAAGTTCACTAAGCCGCCTTTATTTCTTCTTCGTCTTTTTTTTCTTTTTCTTTTCTTTTCTTTTTGGCATGGCTCGGTAGTCCTGCAGTTTACTTCTCCAGTGTTAAATCAATGAATGGTAATTAAGGAACACTACAAGCGTAAGCATGTGCAAAATGTCCTTCAAACTTTGCCTTTCGTTCTACAGAAATCTTATCAAGTTTCATCTCAATAACTATAACATCCCGGTGTTTCAAGCCACATATCAACAAAATATGATGCATCAAAAATCATGCTCTATGTTTAAGCTTGAAAATAAATCTTCACAAATGATACCGCTCAACTACTCCACCAAGATGCTCAAACATAAATGTATCAGTGGGCATCAATTTTTTTTTATTTATTATTTATTATTTTTTTTTAAAAGACTGTGCACAATGCCACCCCCCAACTAGTGAGAGACATAGTCCTCAATGAATCGAACGAAAGAAACAAAGTGCACAGAACTAAGCAAGCAAAACAAACAATCAACAAGAGTTATAAAATCAAATGCAAAAGAACAAATAAAAGAAAATGCAAGTAAAGAAAACTGTAAAGAAGGAGAAGCAACTCAAAATACTTCCCAGGGAGCTCTATTAACCACAAACAGCTGTCATCCGGGAAACTATCATCGAGAGGAAGGTTGACATTTGAAGAAGGAGATGATGACAATCTAGAGAGGTGGTCAGCTACCACGTTTTCAACTCCTTTCTTGTCCTTAATGTTGATGTTGAACTCTTGAAGTGGTAAAGAAGAATCTGCAAAACAATCAAAAAATTCAAAATCATCTTCATTGATATGATCAATTTTTTCATTAAGTAAAAATTCAGATGTCTGAAAAATATAATCATATCAGAGAAGGGAGAATTTGAGCAAATAAACTCTGTTGGTGTCAAACTCTCCACAGCATTCAAATCACTTGTGTCATCAAAATGTGATGGCATTTTGCCAGCATTGAAAACGTTCAACTCTTTTTAGATTTTTTTGAGTGTCGAAATGGAATGTAAATGATTAATAGATTAAATTCAGAAATTAATAAAACTAAATTAATAATTTAAACTAGATTAGAAAGTAATTGACAAACATGCACTGAATATTGAAAAGCCCCAAAATCAAGGTTCAACACAAAGTTATGAAAATTAAATAAAAATTGTCTATAACAAAAATAAAATATACGAAAATAACACAAGAACATAAAAGTGAAAGAGAAGATAATAAATAAAAATGCTCTACTCCAAAGAAAATAAAAGAGAAAAGTATCAGAAAGAAAAGAAACGCTGAACTTAAAAGCAATTAAAATGCTGAACAGAACAAGGAAATGTAAATAGAGAAGAAGAACAGTAAGAATGAAGAAAAATTGTATCCAACGTAAAAATGAAACATGAACCAAATAAGAACAACAACGTGAAAAAAAAAAAATAAATCGCCGTCTTCAACAAGGTCTGGAACCAAAGAAAACTAGAATGAAAATAAAAATAAAAGCTGAAGCTGTCGAATGGTTCTGTAAAAATGAAAAATAAAATAGAAACTGAAATTGCCGACTCAATGGCTTGTAACCGAAAAGAAAAATAAAGAAAGCTGCTGCCTGTGTCTAAACTAACAGGAACGAAAAAAAAACAATAAACGAGCCACTACTGGAAACTCGGAAATGAAAAAAAAAACAATGTAACTCTTTTTGGCCTGGAATGAAAAGAAAATGGCATGAGGAAAAATAAAAATTGCCGAAAAGCACAACTGTAGGAAAATAAAGAAATGCCGAATAGCCAATGTTAACCAAGAAGTTTAGCAAACGAAAACTGAAAGTAGATAAAATAAAAGAAGTACTAAATGAAAGAAGAGGAGATAAAAACCAACTCAAAGAAAAAAAACAGATGCTGAACGTAATACAGAAAAAAAACTTCCCGTCTGTTATGTAAAGAAAAGAAAAAGTGATGCTTATAAGCTTCAAACCCCCAGTATTTATAAGGTTTGTAAGCTTGCAGCCAGCTCAAAAGAATAACAAAACAAAGATAAAGAAAAAGAGAACTGGAGCCCCGTAAATCACTCCGTGAGTTGCTGTCTTGACTTTTTCGTTCGGTGCCCTCTTCTGCATGTGTGTGTTGCTGTTGTCCGTAGGCCCAAATTTCGGTTTGATGCATGTGTTCTGTGGAAATTCTGCATTTAGGTGCCGTGATTGTTGATTTCTTTCATTTGTGCTTTCTCTGGATGTGTTGTTTTGAATTCCAGCCTTGAGTGATTTTCTGCAGGTGTTTGTTTGCTTTACAGCCGAGATTGTTGATTTCTTGCATTTGTTTTCTCTGCATGTGTGAGCTGCTGTGAGAGACCTACATGTGTTTCTTCTTTGTTTGTTCTGCATCCGTGAATGATACTACTTTCTGCATGCGCTGGTTTCTGCATGTGCTTGTTTCTTGCGTGAGTGGCTTTTTATTTTCTGCATGTGTGCTACTTTTCTTCTGCATGTGCGTGTGTTACACTTTTGCAAGCCGTAGAAGAACTCTCCCACGTCTCTTTCCTCCCTTTTCTTATTTTTCGGCTCCTTTTTTTTTGTTGTTGAAATGTGCCTCTCATTTAAGCTTTTCTTCATTTCCTGGTTGCTCATTTCTTTTGCTTTCTTTTTTTATTGTCTCTCCCAAGTCAAAGAAAAACACTCCCTTACTCTCACCATAAGAGCTCCCTTCATACACATCCATTTCTTTGTTTGGCTTCTAGCTCTCTTAAGTCAAAGAAAAACTCCACATCGCTTGCCGACAATTCTTTTATGTTCACATCACTCATCCCTCTCCTCTAATCATATCTGTGCATCTAAAGTCTCTGGTATGGTTACTTGCTTATCCACCACAACACACAACTCTTCTCCTTCACACACCACTCCTTGGATTATTGATACTGGAGCAACATATCACTTGATCTGTTGCCCCTCCTCCTATAAATCTATCATGGCCACAGTTTCTTCTTTGGTTAAGTTACCTAATGGTGCAAATGTTCCTGTCACCCACATTGGTGTTGTGCAATTAACAGAGCACTTAGTGCTTCAAAATGCACTTTGTGTGCCCTCTTTTAACTTCAACTTAATTTCTACTAAAAAGCTTGCTCTTCATTCTTCTCGCTGCCTTATTTTCTTCTCTCATTCATGTTTTGTATAGGACTTAGCATTTGTGAAAACGATTGGGATGGGTGAAGTGAAACGTGGTCTATATCACCTGCTTCATTTTGGTGTGTCACCCTTAGCTTTGGCTGATGTTTTACCAGCTTTTCTTCATAAAGGCCAGCTTCTTAGTGCTTCTATTAGTCATAAGGATTCAGTTTTTTATTTGTGGCATTGTTGTCTTGGCAACATTTCTTTTTCTAGGTTGCTTTTAATTATTGATCCTTTTGTAAAATAGAATCTCAATCTCACTACTCAATCACCTTGTTGTGTTTGTCCTTTGGCCAAACAACATCGTCTTCCTTTCCCAATTTCAACAAATAAATCTCTATGTGCTTTTGATATTGTGCATTGTGACATTTGGGGGCCAAACTCCATTCTTGCTGTTGATGGTTCCAGATTTTTCCTTACACTTGTTGATGATTTTTCAAGGACCACTTAGGTCTTTATGCTTCACAATAAATCCGATGCAAGGCCTGGTATTGAAAGTTTTTACAACTTAATTGAAACTCAATTTCAAACCAGAATTAAACTATTCAGGAGTGATAATGTGAAAGAATTTCATATGAAAGATTTTTTTAATTCGAAGGGTATTATCCATCAAACCAGTTGTGTTGAAACACCCCAACAAAATGGGATAGTTGAGAGAAAACATCAACACATTATGAACGTGGCTCGGGCCTTAAAGTTCCAATTCAACATCCCTCTCAAACTTTGGAATGCTTGTGTTATGACTGTTGTTTACATAATTAATAGGACTCCCACCCCCTTACTTCAAAACAAAACCCCTTATGAAAGCCTTTTTCATAAGCCCCCTAGCTACCAGCACATGAGAATTTTTAGTTGCCTTAGTTTTGCCTCCACTTTATCCCATGGGAGGAAGAAATTTGATCCAAGAGGGAGAACGTGTGTATTTCTGGGTTGCCCCTTTGGAGTGAAAGTTTATAAATTGTTAGACTTGGAAACTGAACAAATTTTCCTTTCTTGAGATGTTTTGTTTCATGAAAGTGTTTTTCCTTTCAATACAAGTCTTCCCAACCTCAACTCACCTCATACTCCTTCTTCCCACTGATTGCTCTTACTCCATTCACATTTCCTTCACAAAACCTTCCTACTTCCCCACCAATTCATCTTACTTCACCACAGGACTCACTTACTTCTAGTTCTGCCCCACCTTCTCCAGAGATGGCCCATACTGCTCCTTCACCTAATTCTTCTTCTTCTTCTTATTCACATTCTAACCATTCTCCCCTTACCTCTTCACCCCCAACCCCCCCCCCCCTCCCTTGTAGGTCAACCAAAACTCAGAGTGTACCCAAATACTTGCAAAATTTTCATTGTCAACAGACAACTTTCATTCATTCCATCCATTTGTTAGACAAGCAGTTAAGACCTCTCTTAGGTACTTCTTTTCCACTTGCTAATAATTTCTCTTACCAGGCTTTTTCACCTACCTACTGAGCATTCTCCACTGCTATTTCCACACCCAATTTGAGCCACAAACCTATATACAAGCCCTCAAACACCCAGGCTGGTGTCAAGCCATGGAAAATGAACTTGCTGCCTTAGAGGCCAACAATACTTGGGAACTTACAAAATTACCTCCTGGCAAAGTGCCAATTGCTTGGAAGTATGTTTACAGAGTGAAATATCACTCGAATGGGTCTGTTGAAAGATTGAAGGCCCGCTTAGTAGCCAAGGGCTACACACAACTTGAAGGGGTAGACTATCACAAGACATTCTCACCTGTTGCCAAATTGGTAACCGTGAGATGTCTCTTGGCCATTGCTTCAATTAAGGGTTGGCATTTACATCAGTTTGATGTAAACAATGCCTTTTTACATGGGGACTTAAATGAGGACATTTACATGAGGAAACCTCCTGGCTACACGAAAGGGACACCTACCCAAGTATGTAAATTACTTAAGAGTTTATATGGCCTCAAAAAAGTTTTGAGGCAATGGTACTCTAAGTTTTCTAACTCCTTACTTGAATCTAGTTTCTCTCAATCAAAGGCTAACTATAGCCTTTTCACCAAGGAAAGTAATGGTTCATTCACAGCTTTACTCGTGTATGTTGATGACATACTTGTGGCCAACAAGGATCTCATTTCTGTGAACTAGTTAAAAGCTTTTTTGGAGGGGAAATTTAAAATAAAGGACCTCAGTTCTTTGAGGTATTTTCTTGGTATTGAGATTGCAAGATCTTCGAAAGATATTCATTTGTGCCAAAGAAAATAGCCTTTGGACATTTTGGTAGATTCTGGAAATTTGGGCAGTAAACCTACTAAGGTTCCCATGGAACAAAATCTTAAGTTAGCTCAGTCTACTAGCAACTTCTTACCAGACCCGAGTGTGTATAGAAGGTTAGTTGGTTGCCTTTTGTACCTCACAATCACTCGGCTTGAAATTTGCTATAATGTTCAAACATGGAGCCAATTTATGGCTAAACCCATTGATTTGCATATGTTAGCTGCTCAAAAAGTCCTCAAATATCTCGATGGTGCTCCTGGTCAAGGGTTACTTCTCTCTAGCTCTCATTTCTTCAACTTGCAACATATTACGACTCGGATTGGGCCTCCTAGCCAAATACCAGGCATTCTGTAACTGGGTACTGCATCTTCCTTGGCTCATCTTTGATTTCTTGGAAATCAAAGGAGCAGTCCGTTGTTTCTTGATCCTCAGCTGAAGCAGAATATTGATCAATGGCAGCCACATGCTCTGAATTCACTTGGCTGCATTTCATTCTATCTACCCTCCAAGTGACTCATCCTCAAGCTACTATATTACACTATGATAACTAGGCTGCCATCCACATAGCTACCAACCCTGTTTTCCACGAAAGAACTAAACACATCGAACTTGATTGCCACTTAATACATGACAAAATTCAAGAAGGAAGTATCTCCACATGTTATGTTCTAAGTTCTCTTCAGTTGGCTTATCTTCTCACAAAAACTCTACCCTCCACAGTCATTCATCATCACTTATCCAAGATGGGAGTACTAAACCTCCACTCTCCCTCTTGCGGGGGGGTATTGGAGCATGAGCTGCAACAATCCACACAACCACATCATCTGAATAAAGGAAATTCGCCACTTATTGAAGAAGGATGATTTTCATCCATTTGTTAGTTTATTCAGTTAGCTTTTTTTGACCTTATTATTTGTTGTGCTGTACAGAAGGGTATAAATGTACTTATACTGCAATAGGTTGTTAGAAGATTCTTTCTACAATTGTATATACATGGGTCCTTTGTAACACAGAGCACATAATTTTAATACAGAGAACATTCTCTCATTTTTTTGGGTTTTTCCCCCCTAGAAAAGTTGACATTAGTGAGCCAATCGGTGTTGCGCACATATATATTACTTGCATATAGTCAATGAGTAGTACTAGAAAAGGACGTGATTAAATAGAAAGAACCGTTGATTAATGTATGTACCTATTCCCAAGAAGAGCATGCAGTTGAATCATGGCATATTCTTCTTGCAAGCTAAACTTTCCTCTTTTGATATGCAAGTTCCAGATGAGGCAATCACAAATTCAAGGGCCAAGAAGATTAAAGAGGCAATGCAAGGATTGTGCAAATCTACTTGCGATGAAGCTAACAAGAGCCCAACACTCAAGTTGGGCTTGAATGAAGAAGAACCAATTTTGATCTATTTTATACAAGCTATGGAAGAGAGGAACAAAGCAACATGAATTGAAGGCTTTCAACTTAGTTAATTCATTTAAATGACTTATTTTATTAGTTTAGAATAATTGCGTTTATTATGAGAATGACTTAAGGGCATGTTGGGAAATATTGAACTAGGGTTTCAAGGAGTTACTGTAGCACGGCACTATTCACTATACTGTAGCACTGAACTGTTCACTTAAGGGTATTTTTGAAAAGGGGTCTTATTTTTTGTACTAGAGTTACTTTTGTTGGAGAGTATTTAAACATCTTGTGGCTGCCCACTTCAGGTTAGACATTATTGAATGTTATTGGTGAGTTGAGTTTACTCCTCCTATTCTTAATTGAACTTCTGAACTTATTGAAAGTAAATCACAACCTTTGTGGCGTTCCTCCTTGTAATCTTGGTTCTTGAGACGGATTTTTCAACGGGTTTAGATTTTAATATAATCTAGGAAATGAGTTCTCATTGGGTCTAAATTCTCCATCCATAGACTTGAGTTTGGCTTTCTTGAGTTTGTTTTTCTAATATTGTTGTTAGATCTCAAAGCGAGTCGATTGGAGTTTACATCACTTGGTCTTCTCTATTTTTCCTTAGTAAATTCATGGTTCATGTTTTTTATTTATCCCCTTGCTTTTCCTTTTTGTTTTGGTTTGATTGTTGCTCTGTTTTGTGCCAAAAATATGCTCTATTTTTTTGGCCATTTTGTATTCGGTTTTCCCTCTCTTTATCTTCGGTAATTTCATGCTCTTGATTGTGGGAAATTTCTTGTGATTTCCAGGTGTTCTCCTCTTTAACCCGTGCCCTGTTTTTTAGCCAGTGCATGTGTTTTTGGCCCAGCTGTAAGTTTCACCTTGGAGTTTCTTGGTTATTTTTCCTCTACCATAAGCCTCGTTTTCCAGCTTTAATCTTCTCATTTTATCCTAGCAAATCAGCCCATTAATCTGAAAACTTCACTTAAAAATCCCCTTGTTTTCTAAAACCCATTTACGTCCCAAAAATTGTATTTTTGGTAGTTTATTTTCAAGCTAGCTTTTGGGAGCTAAAGTTGCTGTTTAATCTTCCAGAAATTTGCCTTTAAAGCACTGTAAGTATTTTTTCGAACAACTCTTGTGATTTAAATATATTTATACTTTAACAAATATTATGCTTTGGTTTGTTGTGCCGGACTGAGTCTGAAGATTTTAGGGGTCGGTTGGATTGGAGGAAGGAGTTGTTTGCTTGTTTGGTTGATGTTCGAATTTGTTGGATTATTTTTGTGACTTGTTGCATGTATTGCATGGTGCACTCATGATCATGTGTTGTAAAATGAAAATTGAGTTTTCGCATAATGCATACATATTCATGGACATGAATGGAAAATTGGGTTTTCAAGTATTAATGGATTTTTTGGTGCATGTGTATCACGACCCCAACTAGGATGGGGCATTATTTTGCTGGAGCTCCTCTGGTCACTCGGGAGAGGAATATACTGAGTGTCGTCCGCTGGGTTGTTATTGGGCGACAACGGGATTGGACAGGATGGTAATGGTCTCGTGCCAACTCCGTTGCCCCTCCTTTAGCGAGGCCTAGAGGATGCTTGGCTACATACGCGCTGGGCGCAAAACTGGACATTGCTCGTTACGAAATCACACGCATGCTCGTTACCCATGGTGTGACAAAGGGAGGCAGGGTGTGTGGATGATCCATAGGGGAGGTCATGGTGCATACAGATAAATTGGATATTGATTTGAAATTGGATTTTGGGCCATTTTTTGGGAAAATGGTGAGGAAATGTTTTAAAAGAAATGTTTTGGGCCAAATGAGAGTTTTGGCTTGTTGGAAAATTAGTCTTTTTTTGGGAAAGGATTATTTTTGTGAAATGTTATTTTCGGATATCATGCATATGGCATCATATTCATGCATTTTGTTATTGTATGAATGTATTTTTATCTCGAGGTTTGCTTGGATGATTACTTACCAACAGTATCGTTTCTTGGTACCGTAGATTTCGATGCAAATGACAAAGAGGCTAAGCCCGAGGAGGCGGCTCTGCCGGAGGAGTAGTTTTGTATTTAAAATTCTAGTACTTAGTTGAAATAATTTTATTACCCACTGCGTTATTTTTGTTGTACACATGTTGCATGTACACATACTTGGCACTTGGTGATGGGATGTGTGACCCGTGTTGTCATCATCCTGCACTTCGATTTTTCACATGTCTGTCCATGGGTGTTGGGAGCGTCACATCTTTTTCAGCAATTTGGATTTGCCAAAATTCACCTTTCATATCAAATTTTGAAAATATAGTGGTATTATAAGATCGAGATAATAAATCTTTTTTATTAGAAATATGGAACCTAATTCATTGTAAAAGTTTATTTAACGGCTTATAATTTATGACTAATCGAGGAACACCTCTTTCAAATTCTGCTTGTTTTTTAACATAAAAAGCAGCACAATTCCTTTAGATAATAAGTCATTAATTTCTTTTTTACAAAATTATAATAATTTATTATTCATTTGGATTAGTCTAGTTGTAGTAGGAATATTCTTTTCGGAAAATTCTTTTTCATAAGATAATTCAACTATGTGTTGTTTTCTACTCCAAAAGGCATTAGGTAAATTGGAACATACTTCTTTTTCAATTATATTTTTGAAATTATTAATTTCTTGAATCAATAACAAATCTTTTAATTGTTCTTCAATTCTTTTATATTTTAATTCTTGTTTTAAGAAATTTATTTGTTCTTCTTTTCTTTTAATCTTATTTTTTGTTAAAAAATTAATTTCTTTGGTTAATGAAGCTTCTTTTAAGGAATTAATTTCTTCTAAGACTGAAAGAAATAAAATTTTAAAGTGAATTTCTTTTCCGATTATTTTAGTAGAAATTCATTCATCTGTTACAGAGAAATGGTAACATAAGGAATTGATTTCCTAATATTACTCTGGTATTGATATTCTTTACTAAAATGAATGTTATTTTAAAGAAAATTCCATTATTGCAAATATCTATATTTGATAATTTATAATTTATCTTTAATTTTGCTCCATTAGCTTGAGATAATGTCTCTTTTGCTTTTTCAAAATACTTAGAAGGTATTATTCCTTCTTGTATACAGTTTAAATCTGTGCCTATATCTAATAAAGCGATTGCCGAAAAAGAAAATTCTTTATTAATAGAGATAGTTACTTCAATATACCATTTTTGTAAATTTATTTTATTAATTATATTAATAAAATTATCTAATTCTTCTTTAATAATTATTGCTAAGCTTTCTCCTTACTCTTTTTTAGGAGTATCAATATTTTTATCTATTTTTAATAGTATAATTTCTTGTAATAATGGTTCATTAGAAACTTCAAGTTTAATATTAGAAGTTTTCAAGTCTATAATTTTTTTTCTTTATTTCATTAATTTCTTGTTGTAAATCTTTTAAAGTAATATTTTGTTTTTCTGTTTTGAATCTATTTACTATCTCTGAAAAGTTGTAAGATGAGGTGGTTGAGGTAGGTACAAAAGTTAGTTGATTAGTAAAAGTATCATTTAATTTTTCCAAATATTCGTTTCTTTCTTGTGGATTACTAATCTTATCTATTAATTCTAATATAATATTTTCATGTGTTGAAAACACATTAATGGTTTTGTTACAAATATAATTATTTTTATCTAAGCAATTACAAACATGTACCGCACTTTATCTGACTCACTATCAGAAGATTGTTCTGAGAAACTTGATTCTTTTAATTGATAAATTTCCTCTTTCTCTGAAGAGCTTTCATCTTCTTCACTTGATTTTATAAAAATATTTACGAATTGTTCTTTTATTGTTTCAAGTACATCTAATTCGTTAATTTCTTTTTTAACCTTACAATTTGATGAATAATATCCAACTTTTCCACATTTATAAATTTTAATCTAAATTTTAAAGTATTAACAGCATCTTCTATAGGTTGACCATCTTCTGTTTTAATCTCTTGCATATTCTTATCATGTTTATAAGCGCTTAATATTCTTATTATTTATTCTTGTGAAAGATAATGATCCCACATGCGCTTTAGTTAGACAGGGAAACTTATAACCAAAACATGTGCTACTTGATGATTTGTCCTTCTACTGCCTTTATAAACATTAGCTACCATAATCATTTCTTGAAAATGATTTAATATTTCGTATTCAAATAATCCATATATATTCCATTCATATAATGCATCTGTTAAAAATCAGATTTTACTATATGTTCTCTTTTCTCGAATTGCATATCCGGAGGGGTAGGCCTTGGATATCAATTACGAGTAATAGAATTATGTCTTTTCGACTCCCTAGGATAATATTCATTAGTATGATTTTCCCTAATTTTATTTATTTGTAAATCTTTAAATTTATTTTCAATATTATTAATTTCAGAGTCAGATAAATCAGATGAATCTGTTTTACTTAATACATTAATATGATATTGTCTTGAAGTAGATACAGTATTATCAATATTTAATTCTTCTAATTTGCCAGAGATTTGTTCTAACAAATCGTCTTTAGTTTTAGAAAAATTAGATTTTAAGCAAGCAGGAATTTCATGGGGGATAAATAAAGGATTTTTTTTTTTACTTCTTTAATATGAGATATTAGGTTTTCAATCCTTTCTAGTTACTTACTCTTGGTTTTTAACTATAAATTAGTATAAATATTTTGTTGAATTATATTATCAGTGTTTTTAATTTCTGGTGAAGTTAATTTCTTTATTGGTGAGGCTAATATTTGTGTACTTCTTTCATTATACTTAATGGCTTCAAAAGGAGGATATTCTTCATAAATAATTTGATTATTTTCTATTTTAACCCATTGATTAGTAGTCCTATATATAGTTGATAATTAATTTGATTTATATTTTTCAAACCATGTAAAGAAAGGTATATTAATTTGTATACTTTCTAAATATTCATAATATTTTGTTTGGATATAATCTCTTTCTATTTTTGACAAAGTAAAGAAAAATGCTAATCTTTTCTGTTTATTTTCTTCTTTCATATAATCTTGTTTAAGATAAACTTTGTTGATTTTAAATTCTTCTTTACTTAGGGTGAATATTTGAGCATCATCTCCAACTACTTGTGAATATATTGGAGTATAAGGTTCTTTAGTCTAGTGAAGTGGCTTCCGCCCTGTCCAAATTGGGTTAAACTTAATATTGATGGGAGCAGCTTGGGAAATCCTGGTCCGGCTAAGGCTGGGGGTGTCATTCGTGACGCAGGTGGCCATATGTGTGCAGGTTTCTCTATTTCCTTAAGCCAGGGTTCTAATAATTATGTTGAGTTGAGAAGCTTGCTGGAAGGTGTTAAGAGATGTTGTCATTTGGGTTTTAGAAGGGTTAACATCGAGACAGATTCCCAGATTCTTATTAAGTGGATTAAAAAGGGTGAGTGTAATATTTGGTACCTGGAGGATTATTGGGATGAGCTTCAAGACTTTCTTGATCGCTTGGAGTATAGTATGTGCCATGTTTTTCGGGAAGGAAATGTAGTAGCCGACTATCTTGCGAAAGAGGGTTCTAGAGGGTCTAATATGGAGTGGTTCAAAGATAGGTCTCTTCCCAATCAGTTAAAATGTCTGCTCAGAATGGATAGAGTTGGTATTCCCTATCTGAGGATATCTTAGTGAGGTATATATGGTTCCTGGAGTTTGTTATCCGAGTTGCCCGCTTCCTTTAGAGGTATCTTTTCGTTGATGTTGCGAGGGGTATTCTCTCCAGGTATGTTTTTTCTTGCCTTGGTTTAAGTTTTTATTGGCTTTATGTTCGTGCAGGTTTTTTCTTGCAGGTTGTTTTTTTGTGTTTCGGTCTTGTTTTTCTTTTTGTTTTGGTCTTGTTGTTGAGGTCCTTTTGTTTTTTTTGAGGTCTGGTTTTGGTCTTATTTCATATTTGTATCCCCAGGCCTCCGGTTGTAACCAAGGTTTTCCTCCGCCACAAGTGAGGGTTTATTAATAAAATCGGGACGTGGTTACTATTGGACATGTGACTTTGGGCTCTTCCCAAAAAAAAAAAAAAAAGGTTCTTTAGTTTGGTAGGGATTATATGTGGATGCTTAATCAGGATGATTGATTGAATATATTATGTGTCAATAATATTTACAGGAATAACTACCCGGATTTGAGTATCCAGATTTTAAGATTTTGCATCAAAATTTTGTGATCTGTTTCTAAGGATTGAAGTGAGTGCAAATCTATTATCAAAATTTTGTGATCTATTGTATGATTTCCTAAAAGCTTGAAAAGCAATTTGGACTGTTCCGTCCTATTTTTGATCTATGTAATCTAAATCGTCTTTTGAATTATTTTCTATTTTTGGTAATGAAATAATATTTTCTAATTGCCATTCATTAATAAGAGTAATCTGATTCCAATGAATCTGTTTAGGAACTTGTATGCTAGAATTTGGTGTATTAGATTGTAATAATAATTTGTAGCATTTTGGGCTAGTAATAAGAGCTTGCGGCCCTAATATTGTTTTCATTAATTTATAATGAATCCTATATACTACAGTTAAATGATATGATACTTTCATAATATGATAACTGTGACGCCCCCAAATTCCGCTTGGGATTGAACGGACATTTGAAGTGTCGAGACATGCAACACAAGGTTACCTGCCCCCGTTCATGACATATAAGATGCAATGTTCCTAACATGCATCTAGCATTATGCAATATTCGCAGCGGATAATTTTTTTTTTCTTTAGTAATACTATGCACCAAACTAAAAAAATCCCAAATACTTGAAACATATTTCATACATAAAGGCATACTAAAAAGCTGTGATCACCACACTAGTCCAGAATGGTTATGATCAAAAGAATACTTGAGATACAACTCCAAAAGTACAAGTATTAACCTAAGTTAAATACTATACCATCATCAACATCGCACCGTGGCCTAGTCGACCGTATTCAGATGGTCAGATTCGAATTCTTCTTCGGGTCCTGTAACAAGATCTACCATTCGGGGGGAATGGTAGTTGGGACTACCACAGTGAGATTTGATTACAAATCTCAGTAAGTTAACATAAAACTCACACACAAGTTAAAGATGCATGCATGGCAGTAAAAGCATAAATGCATAAGTATAGTCGTACATAAGCATAGCATAACTTGACATATAGCATGACATAACCAGAACTTAAACGTGAACTGAACTTGACTTAACATGGCATGAACTTAAGCTTAAAACATAACATGAACAAACAACATAACATGAACGTGAAACATAACATGGACTTGAAATATAGCATGAACGTAAACATGCATAACATAAATAAGAACTTGAAAATAACATAAACTTGAACATAACATGACAT